>JASDQU010500691.1:0-30770 GCA_032191745.1 Picea mariana | reverse complement strand
CAAAGTGATATATGAAGACATCGAAGAATGGTTTGTTGGAAGTGGCTCATATCACCAAATGACCAAGATGAGATCATTATTTTTTAATTTCTCAAAGTCCGAGACAAAATCTTTCTTTGTGGGATCTGGAACCAATACCAGACAACCAATAAGGGGGTATGGATATGTAATATTCTAGATCAAGTCAGAAGGATTTGTTGCAATAGAATATATGTTTTATTCTCCATACTTAAATTTAAACCTACTATCAATTATAACATTTGAGGATGATGATTATACAGTTTCATTCTAGAATGGTCGAGTACTTGTGTATGCAAGAGAAGCTACTCCAGACACATCCATAGTACTTGGTATTCGAAAGGAGAAGTTATAAAGGTTAATGGGAAGAACGATAGTTTGGTATAATGGTTACTTGGATTTGGAATCAGATTCTGCTTCAGATTCAATGTTAGATTCAACATCACCATCAGAGGCATTGTCAGAAATGAGAAGTAGCGAGATTCCTCCCAGTACAATAGGGATAATGGGTCCATAAGTAAATCATCTTTAAAATTTTGTAAATATGTATATTTGTAAATATAATATGAATATGTATAAATATCCCAAAGTCTTTTAGAAGGATTTTAAGCCAGTCGTTGTAAATTATAAGAGTGAGAAGGATTATGTAAATTTCTATATTGCTACCTTGTATGAGTGAGAGGAATTTTGTAAAGATAGTTTCTATATTTCCACCTTATATACTGTAAAGAGTGAGTTGAACCTCATTATATATTCCAATATATCCACCTTACACTTTTTTATAGAGAGAGGAATCTCATCATATATATTTCTAGAAAGCCACCTACATACATATTGTTTTACAATGATAAGAATTCCGTTATGAAGATTTATAATCCCTTAGACAACAATATGTACAAATGTGTTGTCTTGTAATCATATAAAAAGATACATATGGATCAAATTGTCTTATACAACATTATTTATTATGAATAACTAAAAGTGAAGGAACAGAAGGATGCAAGCAGTTGGAACATGTATATTAGAGTGAAAAGAGCATCAAAATAATGAAAAACTTTCTAGAGATGGAAAAGGAGAAGTAATCATCTTCAGGAAATAAGAGGCACATAAAGGTGCATGTTATAAGGATATTTTACATACTATGTCATGTTCTTATGGATGTATACCTTGAACAAGAAGCATTCAAGTAGAGATGATAATACTACAAGTAGAATCGTTCTTCAAAGAAGGAGTGACAATGGATAGAGTATTCATTCACAGACTCCTACAAATACATCACTAGTACAAGAACAAAGAGTCCAAATGGACAAGGCATAGATCAAAATTCGAATTGATTTCATATTGGCTGAGATGGACTACCTTCAGTAGAAGGAGATGGGAGTGGATGTTGAAATAAAAGATACAAGTATTGCATAGATTCAAATGTTGGTTGAGGAGCATGATTATCTTCATGATTCATAGGTTTGTTTCATCCATGCTTGGACCGCATTCCATAACGAGGGGTGTGGGGGGGGATTTCCCCCCCACAACTATTTCCATGGTGGGGGGAGGAGCGATAATATTTGTAGCCCCTCTGGTGGGGGATTCAGGGAAGCACCCCCAATGAGAAAATTTGGGAAAAAATTCCTTGCAAAATATTGTAATTTCATAGTAAATCTGGATCATTCATTATAAGGTCTGACCATAGAAGTGGTTTTAGTGTTTTTTTCCCTAGAAGTGGACCCTGTTTTATGACATAATTGTATTGTAGTTGTGCATTATCGTGGATATTGTATTCTGAGAAAGGAGACTATGGGAGAAATAATATGAAGTTACATCAAGTGTGTTGTAGGTTGTATCCCTTCATTTTGATGGATAATAAAAAGGAACGACCTCGTAATTTATCTGGTGGACGTAGCCCACACTGGGTGAACCACATATATCTGTGTCTCTATTGTATGGTGTATCTTCTTTGTTTTATTTCCACTTTTTTTTATTTTACTTATCCACGATCATGTTTTTTATAAAAACTGGTATCATAGAGAAAGGTAACTCGCAGGAAAAGAGGGTTTTTGGTTCGATTCGGAGAAATGATAGAAGATGGAAAGTTTAGGGTCGAGAAATTTAACAGCCAAAACTACTAGTTATGGAAGATGCACATGGGATATTACTTATATCAGAAGGATATATTCCTACCATTGGGCGAAAAATAAAGTAAGTTGACGGACATGAAGGATGAAGAATGGGACGTTCTTGACAAAAAGTCACTAGGAACAATATGTTTGATCCTAGCAGCATCAATGGCTTTTAATATTTCAAAAGAAAAGAAAACAAAGCAGTGGATGGACACATTGGATAAACTGTATTAGCAACCCTTAGTGTCCAATAACATATTTCTAATGAAGAGAGTATTTAATATGAAGATTTTAGAAAGTGGGACTATTGGAGATCATTTAAATGAATTTAGTATGGTTACTAATCAGCTAAGTTCTGTAAAAGTGGAATTTGATGATTAGTTCAGGGATCTGCTAATCCTTTGGTCATTGCCATAAAGATGGAATGGCTTGGTGATCGTTGTGAGTAACTTTGTCTCTAGTTCAAACATAGGGGAAGACAAAAGGATAGAGGAAAGGGCTCAATGAACCATGAGAATTCTAGGAAGCAAAGATCCAAATCTAGATTGGGAAAGATAGATTTATGGAATTGTGGGAAGAAAGTACATCTGAAGAAAGACTGCATAGATCCAAAGAAACAAAGAGATGGACAATGAGAGAAAAATCAAGAGGAAAATGTAACAGATGGTGTGTTACAAGATTCTTTGATTCTTTCTATAGATAATATTTATGAGTCTTCGGTAGTAGATTTAGGGGTTTCATTTCATGCCACACCCCATAGGAAACATTTTCTAGATTATGTTCAAGGTGATTTTCGACAAGTTCATTTGGGTGATGATGCACCATGCAAAATTGTTGGAATGGGTAAGGTACAAATAAATAAAAGGAATGGAAACCAATGGTTATTGAAAGGGGTAAGAAATGTACCATATCTAAGGAAAAATCTAATTACAATAGGGAAATTCACAAGTGAAGGTTGTACATCTATATTTACAGATAAGGAGTGGAAGGTCACCAAAGGATCACTAGTGATAGAAAAAGGAGGGAATGTAGGTACATTATATTTATGTACTAGTAATGTTGACTCTTCTATCTCTTTAGCTTATATAGAAGTCGATACAACATTGTGGCATCATAGGCTTAGACAATCATGGAGCGTGCGAGTATGAGATTGCATGTTGGGTTACCCATACCATTCTCGGAAAATGTTGTATATATTGTTGTTTAATTAATAAACATAGAACCTTCAAGCTCTTTGGATGGTGGAATTCCAGAGGAGGATTGGATAGGTAAAAACATAAACTATTATTTTTTGAATACTTTCAGTTGTCAAGCATTTGTCCATATTGATAAAGAAAATAAAACAAAGCTTGAGGTAAAATACAAGAAGTGTACCTTTATTAGATACGGTATGAATGATTTTGTTTATCGCTTATGGGATTATGAAAATAACAAAATAATTAGAAGTAGATATGTCATATTCAATGAGAAGGTCATATACAAAGATCAGCTGCAAGGAAAGAAACAAGAAAAAGAAAAANTAGTTCTTGATGAGATCACTGAAAAAAAAATTCCAAATGTACCGAAAAATCAAAATGTACAACAATAGTAGCAGCATGTACCTCAAACTTCTACAAGTTTTGTTAGAATATTTACCGATTTAATTATACCCCTTGAACGATACTCTCCTTCATTGTATTATTTATTGTTGATTGGTCCTGGTGAACAAGAATGTTATGAAGAGGCAATGCAGGTAGACACTAAAAAGAAGTGGGAGTAAGGCATGCAAGATGAAATAGATTCCTTGGTAAATAACCATACTTGGGACTTGGTTTAGGAAAAAGAGCATTGTAGAATAATTGGGTTTACAAGTTGAAAGAAGAAGATGGAGGAAAAGAAGATACACGGCTAGACTTGTTGTAAATGGGTTTGGACAAAAGAAAGGTATATAGTTTGATGAAATATTTTCTCTTGTTGTTAATATGACTTCAATTAGGACTATTTTAAGTCTTTTGGTAGTAGAATATTTACATATTGAACACTTATATGTAAAAACAACGTTTCTCCATGAGGATTTGGAGGAAGAGATTTAAATGCAACAACCATAGGGGTATGAGGTCAAAGAGAATGAACATTAGGTATGCAGGTTGAAGAAGATATTGTATAGCCTAAAGAAAGCTCCAAGGAAGTAGTATTTGAAGTTTGACATGTTTATGAAAGAACAAGGTTACAGTAGATGTCATTTTGATCACCGTGTTTATTTTAAAAGGATAGAAAATGGAAGCTATATTATCTTTTTATTGTATGTATATTACATGCTTGTTGCAGGGTATAATATGAAGGATATAAATGTGATCAAGAATAAATTAATTAATTCATTTTCGATGAAGGATTTGGGTGTTGCAAAGAAAATCCTTTGTATGAGAATAACAAGAGACAGGAAATATCGCAAATTGACATTGTCTCATGGTGAGTATATAAAGAAGGTGTTAGAGAGGTTTAGAATGTAGAATGAAAAACTAGTTAGTACACCTTTGTCCAGTCATTTCAAATTAACCAAGGAAATGTGTCTCAAGACACGGGAGGAGATAAAATACACTCCCAGGGTCCCTTATGCATCAATAGTTGGGATCTTGATGTATGCAATGGTTGGCACAATAAAAGATATTGCACATGCAGTGGGAGTTGTGAGTAGGTATATGAATAATCTAGCTAAAGAACATCGGGAGGAAGAAAAATGGATTCTCAGTTATTTTAGAGGTACTACTACTCATGCATTATGTTTTGGAGGTTCAGACATTGTTCTACAGGGATATGTTGATTCATATATGGCAGGTGATAAAGATAGAAGGAGGAGCACCAGAGGGTATGTTTTTACTGTAGGTGTAACAACAATAAGTTGGATTTAAAAAATATAAAATATTGTTGCACTTTCAACAATAGAAGCATAGTATGTTGTTGCTACAGAGGCTAGTAAAGAGATGATTTGGTTACAAAGGTTTATGGAGGAATTGGGACAAAAGCAAGAGAATAGTAGGTTGTGCTATGACAACGAGAGTTATATTCATGTTGCAAAGAACTCATCCTTCCATTCGAATATTAACCATATACAACTCAGGTACCATTTCATACAATCTATCTTGAAGATGGAAATTTGAAGTTGGAAAAGATACATACTAGCCAGAATACTACAAACATGTTAACAAAGGGAGTAATGAGGGAGAAACTGATTTCTTGCTTAGTTTCAATTGGCCTTCAAGCATGAAGATAAAGATGAGAAATTTTTCAGGTCTAAGGAGGGGTATAGTCCATTAGGTACAACAACGGTGGATTTGTTTTTATCAGTCTCCAAGAGGGAGATTGTTGGTTTTGGAGCTTGATTATCTCCCTCATTCATAGGTTTGTTCCAGCCGTGCTTGGACCCCATTGCCTAAAGGGGGGATGTGGGGGTATTTCCCCCACACAACTGTCGCCAGGGGAGTCCAGCAAGGGTAGAGACAATTTTTGTAGTCCCCCCCGGTGGGGGATTCATGGGAAACACCCCCGAAGTGAAATTTTGGGAAACATTACCTTGTAAAATATTGTAATTTCATAGTCAATCTGGACTGTTCATTATAAGGTTGCAAATATGACGGTAGAAGTTATTTTAGTTTTTTTTTTCCCTAGAAGGAAACCCTCTTTTATGAGGGAATTATATTGTGGTTGTGTATTATCGTGAATATTGTATCATGAGAGAGGAGACTGTGAGAGAAAGAAGTGGAAGTTACAACGGGTGTGTTGTAGTTTGTATCCCTTCATTTTGTTGGATAATAAAAAGGAAGGACCTTAAAATTTCTCTGGTGGACATATCCCACATAGTGTGAACCGTGTGTATATGTGTCTCTATTGTATTGTGTATATTTCATGTTTTATTTCCACATTTGTTTTATTTTATTTCTCTTTGATCCTATTTTTCTAACATCAATAAACAAGGCTTTTGTTATCAGGGAATATATGAACCAGAACCGGATATATATATCATATTAGTTGTAGTGTGAGAGGCCAGAGTTAGAGTTATATTCCATAGAGGCAGACAAAATTGCACCGATATAATACCTAATATAGAATACCTAAGATGAAGACTTAATTCCAAAATAATTAGCAAAATGGAAGAGTGAATTCTTATCACTAATTTGTTGAATATCTATACTTTTGGAGCTCCAAAAGTTTTTTATTGGGAAGGTGTGATCCAGGAGGATATAAGGAATTCTCACAAAGGTACATGAGGATCTGGAATGCTCATAGGATTCCCAATAGATCCATATATTCTCAAATTTGATCTTAAATTTTCCCAAAAATGGAATCATTGTGTAAAGATCTTCTTCATCTTTCCAATGACGCAAACAACAAGTCAAACATAGTTTGTATGCAAAAGTTATGAGAAGACAAAGTTTGGGAACAAAACATGAAAAAGTCAAAGGCCAAAGGTCAAAGGGCGATGTCAACATAGTACATGATAAAGTTGGAAATTACATAGGGTCGTACAACAATGACATGGCATATCTAGTTGGAAACTAAGTTGGCAAAGTTGTACCTCTAGGTTGACAAGTGGACGAGTCAAGTAATGACACATGGCATGTACAAGCCAATGAAAGGCCACCACATGGAAACCTACCATTAGATTATATGATCATGGTTGTATAAAATATTTGGGAGTCAATGGGGATCAAACTCATGACCTCCCAAAGGAATTAAAAAATCCCTCCATACCAACACGCCACAAATTATTTCTTAACGAATGTATGTCATATATTACATTTACAGTTTAAATGTGGCATGGTCGGGAGGGAAGGGTCAAGCACCTAAGCCCTTGACCATAGTCCCTGGTTATTAAACTATACCATGTGACCTATACCAAATCTGCGAGGGGACCCAATAAATATTCCAAAACATATATGTATATATAGTATATAGTTTAGCATATACTATATGTATATGTATTATATAACGATTAACAAACAAAATATTGCATACATAGGTTTGAACCCATAACCTATGGGATATATCCCATAGACCTAATCACTAGGCCAATGAACCTGCTTATTCTGAGACTCCTCTTAATTTAGTAATGAAGTTACCATTAATCAATGTGGAGGTTGGAGGCTCACGCCCTGTATATTGGGCACATATCCCAATGCATACACACATCCCTATGTGTGCACAGAGTTTGAGACAAGTAAAACATATCGAGGAAGTTCAAACAAGGAATGAATCCCTAATAAATATAGACAACATGGAAGTACATGCAAGTCCAAGCTAAGTTTTATGTTGTTTTATAAAGCATGCCACGAGGTATAATGACAACACCTAAGCATGCTTATACTCATTTTTCACGATTTTTCACAAGGATCATGAATTTGAACTATTTTTTGTGATTTGAGGTCATTTTAAAAAATATTTTCCCAATTTTCCCTTAATGGGAATTTAATGCATTGTTTTACATGCCAGAGAGCATGAAATTGAGCTAGTTTGGATTTTTTTTTTACTTTATAGTCAAAATTCTTAGAATTTTGCAATGATTTAAATGGTGAAGTTGTTTTCTTGTTTTGGGTAATGGAATTTAATATCATCCATTAAATTGGCATGTGTCAGTGATTTTACATGTGATTTTTGATATTTGAGATTAAGAAGGCAATTTTCAGTGGATTGAAGGGAACTTAAAGTTGAATAAAAAATAATGTAATTTGAGTTCTTTTATTTTCTCTTGTGTCATCTCATTATTAAGAAAGATAATATTTAGTTTATGAGTTTTCAGGTAAAAATATGATCCATGTGGATATCGGTGGCCACCCACCTATTCCAACTGGCTCACTTACATATTTCATCTTGGCAGTTTCAGTTTTCATATTGGCAGTTTTTTCCTAGTTTTAAGGTCTTGAACTTCTTGGGCCAGTTTGAGGCTCTAAAATATTTTTTTAGGGATCACTACAATCAAACTATAAAAAAATTCAAATTTTGATAGCATAATGTGTATTGCTCGGATAGACCTTTCCAATGGGCTATCACGCACCTAAAGAGGAGTTTGTATGCAAAAGTTACGACCCCGAGAAGTTGATGTACCAACTTACCCAACGAGGCCAACACGAATTTTGGCGCTTACTCTCCTAGGGTTAGGTTTTTGGATTTCTAGGGTTTTGGAATTCCTTTTTATAGTAAAAATGATTTTAGAGCCTCATTGTAATCATCTTCTTGCGAATGAGCACAGTCGTCATATCTCTTCTCAGAGCTAAGTCGTCGCCATTCTAACAAGCTTGTTTCAGTCTGAATTTTACAATTTCAACATATTTCTTTATTAATGGAAGTCAAGTTTTATTGTATCTTTTTTATTGTTCATTTAATATCTATGTTAATAATATAGATCTGCATTCATTTCATTCTACTCATCAAATCCAGATCAATGGTATCAGAGCAATTTTCTCCTTGTCACTCTTAGTGCATGTCCCTGATGACGTCAGGGTACAAAGAGGTTGGCCTCAAGCTTGTTTCTCTTGAGGAAAAATTATCTCTCACGCCCAAGCGACCTTCCATGGAAGGAGAAAATAAAGATGATGCGACAAGAGATCCTTTCAAAATGTTTCTCGATGAATCCCTTGCAAAATAAATGAACGAGATGATGGATTTTTTTGCGCAAATACTTCGACGACTATGAACAGGTGATGCATCTTCCTCAAGAGGAGGTGTCACCCCCTTGAAGGTATATGTAAAATTTGAAATTCCCATATTTGAAGGTCAGATAGATGTAGATGTTGTAGATAAATGGTTGAATATTCTAGAATGGTATTTTTCTATCCATAATTTTTCCAATAGAGAAAAGATTACATTTGCACTCCTCAAAGTTGTCCCCCGTGTCAAATATTGGTGGGATACTTTCTCTGAGAAAAAGGAAACAAAGGAACCCTCATTATTCACATTCAAACTCACTTGGGATTCCTTCATGGATGCTATTAAGGAATAATACTACCCTATTGGATGTTATGATGACCTGTACACAAGATGAACCACATTGCGGCATGAACAGGACCAAACAGTGTAAGAGTTCACAAATATATTCCATACCTTGTGCACCAAGTTGGGTATCAAAGATTCACATTGACATCTACTTCTCAAGTACTGTAACAATATGCATAGATACATCTTGACAAAAATGGAGTTTTTGGACATCTCGTCCTTAGGTGTGGACTATCAATATGTCGTCAAAATTGAGTAGAATCTTAAACAAAAGACGTGACAGTTTCAGTGTGGGAACCCCTCACAACAAAATCATGGAAAAGACATCCCCAACCCACAAAAAAAAGGGCAGAGAAAAGATGGGAAGACTCATGAAAATCAATCGAATTCACAGAAAAATAAGGACAATGGAAGGATGAAGGAAGGCATTGGGAAGTGGTGTGACTTTGAGAAGAGCCCCTCGAATAACACATAACATTGCTGATTGCCACTCAAAGCAATCATTGGTGTGTGAAGTGAAATATTTTGAATTAGATGCGGGTTCCGACTCTGCATTGAAACCAGAAAAGGGGAGGCGAATTACTGACATGGAACCCAGTGCCACCATTTCTACCACAAAGATCCAACCTGATGAACTTGATGAACCAAAAGAAGGCGAGCACCTCTTTCATTCATAGATTTGGGTGAAGGGTACTCCATTGCACTTCATTGTTGATAGTGGTAGTTGTTGACGATTAAATTCACAATGATGAATTCTTCCACAAAGTATTGCTAAATCCCTATTATTTGAACTATGCCAATAATATAATACTAGTAGGTCGGACCCCCTTATAGATTGGAGGCTCAAAGATAATCATGTCACACATATTTCTCCTGCTATTTTGAAGCTACTTACATAGTCCTACATGGTTGACAATGCAATATTGGTTTCATTTTGACATAGTAACAGGTGGATGATGCATTTTATGGGATGTTTCTGCAATTCAAGGCATTATTTTTTATGTTATGATGGGCATGCATTTACAATTTCTATGATTTAACCATGTCACAAATCATCGTGATTGACTACCTGGGAAAATATATACAAGAAACATGTTAGTGATAACATGACCAAAACAAATAAAGAAAACTTATGAAAAAATCCAAAAGGGAAAGGATCTATGTTTGATCTATGTTAAGGATTATATGCAAATGGAAAAGTAAAAGATGTTAGTGTTAGTCCTAACTATTGTATGGTTGGTTAGTTGCTATGAAATTTTTATTTGATTTATTTTGGGCACATATAACATTGAAATAGATATGACATGGCATAGAACTTGGCAAAGGGTAACGTGTGATGTTTGGGTGGCACATTGGACAAGGAATATTGTTGCAGATTTCAATTGTTTAAGCATTGAATACTGGTTGAATGTTTGGTTGTCTTGTACTTCATAATTGAATAGGATAAGAGATGGAAGTGACATGTAGTAAATGCATGTCATTCCATACTCCCCCCATTGGTCATCACCCTAACATTGTTCCTTGTTGCATTTTCGGTTTGTGGTTGGTTAAGCTCTGCATTTCAGGCTCTCGGGAAGAAGAAATCTTGACCAATTCCCCCTTTTAAGCTCTTTGTTACAGGTATGGTTATTTTTCACCCCATCCATGAATTATTCTCTGTGTATGAACAAACAATGGCTCAATAATTATTGGGTTTGTGTGTTCCTAAGAATTCCAATGATGTAAGTATGTGATATTTCTCTCTATGATGACTGTAATTGTTTCGAATTGCAAGAAAACAAATTGGTTTTTGTTTGAGTTGTGCATTCACTGGTTTCTTTGTCGGTTTCAAATCATGATGGTTGTCTGTGGATATTAAGTGAATGTGGTATTATCTCTTTGTATTGATGGTGGAGTGTTTAGTTGTTGTCATTATCTCTTTGTATTATCTCTCTCATCGGTTGTTCCCTCACAGTCATGGGTGTAACCCTATCTAGTCGCATTCGAATTTACATTTGGTTGTTTTTTAATTTATTCAACCCAGAGTCATGGTCGTTGCCTCATTCTCATCGTCCTTTTCACAAAGTGTTCCAAGATATAGTCTTGGGGTCACCATACATTAATATGTATTGTATGGTTGTGGGGTGATGTTAGTTACATATTGGTGTTATGATATGTGTGCCCTCACTGGTATTGTTGTCAAATGGTTCGAATCTAAAGGAAGAGAACATAAAGGTTAGATTTCTGTGTTTTCTTTGAATAACTATCATAGTTCAATTAACTTCGCCTCTCCTCTGCAAGCATAAAACTCACTATGTGCACTGGTGTTTTCTACCCTAACTGTCATTGCTTTCCCTGGTGGATAGATATTGGTTCCATTTCCCAGAATAGAGTAATAAGGAGACCCTGTGGCTTATTGTGGTGTCTGTATTGAAAGGTATTTTACCTGTGGTTGATATGTCTCTGAATACCTTTAGTTATCTGTGCTATTTTTAAATGAGCACGCACTTGATTGTCTCCTTGTATTGGTTTTTAATAGATCTCGATTTTAATATCCAACTATTCTTTCTCCCTTCGGGCATCTTCTTGGTTGTCAAATATTGGTTTCTCAGTGGAGTGGTTATGGAGTTTTCTGTCGAGTCCCTATCCCATCTTGGGTCATTTANCGGGCATCTTCTTGGTTGTCAAATATTGGTTTCTCAGTGGAGTGGTTATGGAGTTTTCTGTCGAGTCCCTATCCCATCTTTTTATGATTAAATTGGTTGAAGAGTTGCAAATTGGGAACAGATAATTATCTATAGTCGAGGGATGTTATGTCTTCATTATGATTACCCTCATTGTGTTCTTACATCGTGGTATTAATTGCAAACTGGAAACACCTGTGGTTTCTCTAGGTCCGATCAGGGTTATAACTAATTGTGGATTGGTGACTGTGTGTAACTGGTTATGTTCACTATTCATATGTTATTGAATCATCGCCTAGTTTATTAATGGTTATATCAACAATTATAAGGCTCGGGTTTTATGTTGACTGTGGTTTCGTTGCAACACCTTGTTGATTAATATGATGAATCATGTTTGTAGTCGGGCTTATTTTGGAAGTTTGTTCGTATTGAAAAAGGGACATGTGTACCTTTTAAATTTGGCTCGATTGTGAATCGGTAGAAAATGGATGTTATTTTTATAGTGATGCATTATGGGATAGAGGTTGAACATATTGTTGTGTTTTTTTTTTAAATGAGGGAGAAGAAATAAGATATCAACGTTTTTCTTAACATGACTATTGAAATGGAAGGTTTGTTTCGATTATGAGTATGATTGCACAGACTATTCTGAATTGAGAAATTTTGGGAAATTTAAATGTTGGAACAATGAATAGTTGGTACACAGTAATTGTTGGTACGAAGTTGTTATTTTTGGATTTATTTTAGTACAAATTTATGATTATTGATTACTTAATTTGTTTTATGAATAGTATCCATTAATTTCCCTACCATTCTATCACTTTTCCGCACATTATAAAACCCCTCGCATTCCCAAATTCACTTTGCATTCCATGTTCTTAAAATTAAATTATAATTAAATGAAAACTCTATATTATAGAAATTGAAGGATGAAACTAAGATGAGTTACAGTTGATGTGTTTTGTTATTACAACACAGTTGATTGTTTGATGATTTGTCAAATAGTAACCATTATCTACTCCCTTTCATTTTATCACTTTTCTCTCAATACAACCCCTCATATATCCTAGAACCCTTATTCAACACCTTCTCATTGACAAGTATTAAACATTTTTTATGGATTGGATTGCATGATTCTAATGTGTTGTTGAGCCAAACTTTGGTTCATATTTAAAGAGATATCATGTATGTTTCTTTTAAAGAATCTAGTTTCTAATAAAAACTGCATACAAGAATGAGCTTCTTCAGCAGAGGAAGCTATCGCCAAAATAAAAAGGGAAGTGGAACTTGGAATAGGGACCCTAGAAGGCCAAGGTTTTCGATACATTTTGATGCACATCCACAAGAGTTGAAACAACTTTTCCAAGATGGGTTTCAATTGGATTGGATAGGGCGTGGTCCAACCTAGGACAGAAAGGCCTCCTTTCCAACCCCAACATGTCCCTCTCTTCCAAGTTCCCCCTCATGTCTCATTACAACCTAGAGTCCTTGAAAATGATGGATGGAAAGAGATTGTCCACCCGACAGTCTCTCAACATCATGGATGACCAAATTTGTCTCTACCTGCTCCTCCTCCACTGGTTAACCCAATTGTCCAAGATAGACCTACACACTCACCTATAGATTCTTCCCATGCAATAAAGAGACTAAAAACTGAAGCCCATCATGCACCTGATAAAGGAAAAGTTGTTGCTTCCCCCTCCTCTCCCTCAAGTGATTCTGCCAAATATGTTTCATACCACATGCACTTGAGAGATGATTTATCTCATGTTATCAATGAGATCAAGCCTAAAGTCTCCACAAAACCTAAGGCTAATTTAGAGAAATCAAAGGGAGACAGTAGCAACAAAGAGAAAATTGCCTCCCAAAGTGGAAAATATGGTTTTTGAGTATGTTTATTTATTTATTATTGAGAACAGTTGACTGCTGAAGTTTTTGGACAACACACTCTTTTTGGATATTTTGGATATTATATTTTTTGACATGGTTTAAAATATCATTGATATTAATTTTCAAATTATGATAATGATCATGGGATCCACAAGGAGGGATGTGTTTGATTATTTGACTTGTTGCGTTTATTTTTTGTTAAGAAACTAAAGGGAGTCACAAGGGGTCCCACCTACTAGTTATTATTTATTCAATACCCTTATTATTATTATATTAATTCTTCCCCTAAACTAGAAGTTAGTTAAGTTTTATTTAACTTAACTAAAAGAGGTGGTTTAACTAATTCAACTAATTTTGATTGCTTAAAGGAAAAAAGAGAAGGAGGAACAAGAAGGAGAATAGAACTAGAAAGCATACCAAGGTATACTCTTGAGTTTTATTGAGATAGCTCAGTTTTCATTCATTCTTTAATTCATTGAAATCCTAATTCTCTTTAATGATAGTAGGATCCTATTGTAGACACCAAGATTCAAGGCTGAATTACATCATTCAGACACTTGTTTTTCATAGGTGTTGATCTATCTTTGATAGTTTGTGTAGACTTGTTTGTTTATGAATTAAACTTCATGTTTGATAAAGGATATTGTTCATATTCAAGTGGGCATCGATTTGTGGCAAGTTGATATAGCCTTTAAAGTTTAGTTTTTTATTTTATGTCAGAAGTCCTTTTGTATGGTTTTCATTGAGGACATCTATGTTTGACTTTGGTCCAAACGTCCTCGAGGAGTTTTGTAAAGAGAGCGATTCTTTTGATCTTTTGGAATGAAATAAGTGATTTCTATTCTGTCTCATATGTGTTAAATATTGACTTGGTATTTTTTCTTTTGTCTCCACATTTAATTTTGCATATATTATATTCAGAAAATTATATAAAATATTGAATTTTTTAGCAATCTTTTATTTATAAAAGATTAGTCTAAGCCCTTGTAACTAATACTTGTGGATTAGGAAACAAATTTTGAGGCTATAAACATAGGGTGATATTTTGGTCTATCTTTCCTTAGCCAAGCAAGATCTAAAAATGATTGAGTAAGATAATTTCATATATTTTCCTCAACATTTATTTGGGGACCATACTAGGGAGATCTTCCATATCTCTCTAGTTGATTTTTATGCTTGATTATGATCGAATATATCTACTTTTCTGATTTTGATTCTTTGACTATTTCATTTCTTAATGAATGTACATGTTGCAAGGTAGCCTAATATTGAGCTTGGTCTTCAAGATCAGACCAACATTTCTTTAAACTTGTTTAATACCATCTTAGATACTGCTAGAACCTGGATTGAGCATAATCACTGATGGGAAACAATTGAATAGGACATAAGTTCCAAAGAACGTTTGGAATCTAGGCAAAGAAAACTCAGGAATCAACCATAGATTTATTTTCCCTTCAGTTTTGATCTTCTTTTCATGTCCTTAGAACTTCGTGTTTCTAGGAGAAGAATAGGCTTATCACTGGAAATTAATCCTATTGCTGAAATAGGAAGAAGGAACATTGTGTTGTCAACCCAACAAAGTTCTCTAAGGAGAACATTGTCTAACTCTCCCAGATTGTCTTTCTCTCCCTCACCTATCATCCACAAGATGGCATCTATTGGTGGCTTTGGTGGCACTGGAGGTGCTTCTTCATCTCAACCTTCAACTCTGTCAGTGATTGGTAGCTTGTATAGTCACCAAGTCCCTGTCCAATCTACCACAAACCCCACCAAAGTCATTAAAAAGTATGGACTTTTTTAGTTTGAAGACGATGCTACAACTACATCGTGGCATGTTTCCTCCCCTCTTAATTTGACACCTGCAACTCGTCCACTTCTAAAATTAAAAGATCATCTCCTTAGGTTTTCAGGGAATAATACTATCACTACGAATGAACAAATGGTGGAATTTTCTAATTCCTGTCACAACATAGGAGCCAATGACAATGATACTTGTATGCACTTATTTGTGAATTCCCTTGAAGGGAAGGCTGCGACCGATTTCTTCGATCTCCCTCCTAAGATTTTATCTAATTGGGAGGATTTAGTTTATTGGTTCAAATCTGCATATGGGAAATCCAAAATCCCAACCGAGCAATTACAGGAATACAATAACATTTCTTATGAGGATGGTGAGACTATCAAGTACTTAAACTTAAAATTCACCAAGTTATACAATCAAATCCATGAACTCATCCGACCTTAGAACCAAGCCCCTTTCATGCATTATTATAATTCATTACCTTCCCCTATCATCATAGTCTTGAGGAAAAATCTATTGATAACCTTAGTTCTACTCTAGATAGTTGTTTAGAGTATGAATAACATCTTGAAAGAACAAGTCTTCCTAAGGGAGATTCAATTAAACAGACAAACATGTCTGCCCTCTTACAACTTGTACAAGACATGAATAATCAAATGATAACATATGAGCAAAAAGGAAATGTCTCCCCTGTTATCCCAGAGCTTCATATTATTTTGCACCCCCCTTTAGAAATCCAAATGAAAATAATTTTCATCCTAAAGCTATCATGCCTCGTAGTTGGTGTAACATTTCCGAGGAAAACCATGAGGGAAGTACAAGTGAGGTAAGGAAGAGTGTCAAAGACAAAATATTTGGCAAGAGACCTCAAACTACCATAGTTGTCCTAGACTTTGCAGAGCCAGAAGATGTCATGATCATAAATACTAAGAATAAACCCTATGCTCCCAAAAGCAAATATGATCCTCTCCTCACTTCTTCTGTCCCAAACTCATCCTCACCAGATGTTATTGTTTAGGTTCTTAAGGCTCCTGACAATAAATAAACTACCTCCCCTCCCCACTCTTCCAAATACAACATTCTAAATCAGTTGGCCAACATCAAAGTAGATGCAACCCTTTTGGACATGGATGTCGTCCCTAAAAAACAAAATCATCTAAAAATTGTTATTGAAGGAAAAGATTCTATTTTATCCAACCACTATGAGGAGGTAGATGAAGATAATTCATTTGTAAATAAAGTAGGTGTACGTAACTTTATATACCCTATAAAAAACCCCTCGTTTTATATTTCTGTAAAGACTATGGATAATATTTCCCATTGTTGCCTCATTGATGGTTGTTCGAGCCCAAGTGTAATGTCAAATATTATTATGGAAGAGTTAGGCTAGTTTTGTACAAATGAAAATTCTAGAAGCATTCTCTCTTATAATAGTCTACAACAAACGACCATAGGTGAAATCAAGGACGTGACCTTGGTTTTGTGCGCACACCCTGAAATTCGGACAACCCTTAATATTCAGGTAATTGATATGACAGTGAGAAAATAATCAATCATATTAGGAAGATATTGAAAATATTTTATGGGTGGATACCTCTCACTCGACGAGACACACTTTTTTGTTCCTTGTAATGGTAAAAACATTATAGTCCTTAGAGAGTGGAGAATATCACCATACATAGAAAGTGTCTGACAACCTAATGTGAATTATATCGATGATCACCTAGGATTGTATTCCATCTTTGTTGAGGAGGACAAAATTCCCTTGCAACAAATCGATTTATATGATAGGATGTGGAATATTTGTCAAATTTTGCAACATCGACAGTCATTCTCCAATTAGAGGCCATATGAGCCACCCTGAGGCTAGCCAAGGAGATTTGGAGAATCAACCAGTATTATGAGATATTGACAAAAGCCATAGGGAACGTACAACCTCTTTGAGTCAAACCAAAAGTGAGGAAGAACGAGATTCTATGTGAGTCTAATGAAAAAGTCTGAGGGAAAGTACAACCTCTGTGAGCATAGACAGTCTAGTGCAAAAGTCAAGGGGAACGTACAACCTCTGTGAGCATAGATAGACTAGTACAAAAGTCAAGGGGAACGTACAACCTCTGTGAGCCTAGTCAAAACTTATGATCCATGAGAAAAAGTCAAGGCATCTAGCAAAATATAGGTTGAATATAAAATTCCTATGAGCTAGAAACAAACAATATTCTTAATATTGCAAATGATATAAATGTATTGATCTAGTTCATTGGCATGTGTAACATTATCCACCATGAAAAGAATTTTGAATTTCCTTGTCAAGGGTGAGTTGTAACTAAGTCTCAAATCTAGTTATACTTTTGAACTAAAGTGTAATTCTTAGTTATAATTAAAGTCTCAAGTCTAGTTCTATTTTTGAACTAAAGTGTAATGTTGAGTTCTAACTGAAGTCTCAAGTCTAGTTCTATTTTCGAACTAAAGTGTAATGTTGAGTTCTAACTGAAGTCTCAAGTCTAGTTCTATTTTCGAACTAAAGTATACCAGTCTCAATTCTAGTTATAAGTTTGAACTAAAGTATGAACCTGAGTTATGATTAAATCATGCAAACAAGTTACTATTTTGAGACTCTCCTCTTCTCCTCTTCAACCTATATAAGTAGAGGTCGATCCCTCTCTTCAACAAAGTTTTGATATGAAGGTTAAAAGAGAAGAAATAGAGGATCATATCAGTGATAAAGAGGTAACATACCAAATAAGCATATCAATGTTGTATACAATGGAGGAAACATATCAGAGGTGTATTTCAGCAAGGTCTCTTAGGTCTTTGTCAGGTCAGAGTCATCTTGGCAAGCTATTTAAGAGAAGCACATTCATGGTGGATATTTGTAAGTGATTTTACATTATTAATTAAATAAAGGAATATCGTTTACTAGGGTTTTTGTTCTTGTACAGGGTTTCCCCAGGGTATATGTGTTGTTGATGTGCATGCTTACTTATCTACATAGTTATTTCTATTAGGTTATGATTTGGTATTGTTGAAGTGTATTAAGCTAGAATCAAAGTGTTGAAGAAAATAAAAGAATTAATCCACATAAGAAATCAATCTCATAATTTAACATGGTATCAAATCCAGGTTGTGTTAAATGTGTTGAAATGCAACAAAATGTACACATATATCCAATCTAGCTTGATTAAGTTTCCAGTGTGAAGTCCATGGCATCCTCCATTCTAGGTAGGGCCTAGGATAGGCTCGAAGGAGCTACCAACTTCAATGTGTGGAATATCTGGATAACAAATATCTTGCAGGAGCATGATCTTGAGCAGTATGTGACCACATTGGTGGAGGAACCCATGAATAATGCAGGAAGAGAAGCCTTCAGGAAGAGTCAAGAAAAGGCCAAGCGAATCATCTTTGACTCAATCAAAGATAGTATAATGTCTGCAATGACTTCGTTAATGAATACCAAGGACTGCATGGATACCTTGGTGAATCTATATGAGAAATAGGCTCCAATTCAGAAGAGGACACTTAAGCACAAGCTTAAGTATTTGAAGTTCGAGAAAGGTGAATCAATGGCATCTTTCTATTTCAGGATAGCCAAGATTAGAGATCAACTATTGGTCACAGGGGTGACAGTGGATGATGATGATTTAGTGCAGGCCATTTTTGATGTTCTTCTTTCTTCATAGGAGACCTTATTATCCAGTGTAAGTGGGAGAGAGATTCAGCCCACGTTTCAGAGGTTATGGCATGATTTCCTCGAGGAGGAGAGTCACACAACTACCAGGAGCAAGCCAATGAAAGAAGAGCACTCAGCTTTAGCATCAAGATTCAAGGGAAAGAAGAAAGGAACTTTCCAGAAAGGCTCTCAGAGGAAGCCAAACACCAAAGGTACATTCAAAGGAAAGAATATTGATACATCTAGGATTAAATGCTTTAGTTATAATAATTTGGGTCATTTTGCTAAAGATTTTTCGTTTAGAAAGAAATATCCAAGGAAAGGGAAACATCATGCCTCAACTGTTGAGGATGATGAATCCAAAAGAAATTAGAAAATTCCTTCTAATGAGAAAGAAAATAGAAAATAATATCACTTGGTTTCTACCTTATCCAGTTCAGTTTTCACAGGGCCGAAAACTTGGTTAGTAGATAGTGGTGCATCAAAGCACATGATAGGGTACAAGGAGATCCTCTCAAATTTCAAGAAGAAATATTTTGTAGAGCATGTTGAGCTTGGGGATGACAAATGTTACAAGATAGAGGGAGTAGGATCTATCTCCTTCAAATTGGAATCTGGGGCTAGAATTCATATTGATGAAGTATTATATGTTCCAAGGCTCAAGAAGAATACACTATCAGTTGCAACCCTTGAGGAAAAGGGATATTGGGTGATATTCAAGGATAGAAAGGCACTACTATAGGCTAAAGGTAGCCACTTAAGTACATTCGAACCCATTGGAACTCGCAGCGGAGCACTGTACGTCATGTCAGGACAGTTAGTTCAGGCATTGGCTCATGATCCAACTAGGCCCAGTGAGTTGTGGAACATAAGACTTGGACATATTCATTACAAATATCTTCCAGATATACAGAACATGGTATGTGGCATGAACTCTATTTCTCTTAGTAAAAATGAAATTTGTAAGGGATGCATGCTAGGTAAAAGTATAAAGAAATAATTTCCTAGTAGTGAAAACCGATCTCAGGGCATCTTAGATCCGGTTCATTCTGATGTATGTGGTCCCATGTCATATCACTCACTCAGTGGTTGTTGGTATGATGTCATTTTTATTGATTTTTACTCAATAAAATGTTGGATATATTTCCTTAAAGCTAAAAGTGACACATTTGATAAATTCAAAGATTATAAAGCCTTTATTGAAAAGCAGATAGGGAAACACATCAGAATCGTTAGAATAGAAAATGGAGGAGAGTTTGAATATCTCCAGTTTGAGGATTTTTGTAAGTCAGTAGGAATCAAGAGATAGTTGACCATGCCATATAACCTTCAACAAAATGGAGTTGTTGAGAGGAAAAACAAGACAATTTGTGAGGCAATGAAAGCAATGATGTTTGACCAGGATATGCCAAATTGTTTATGGGAATAAGATATCTCCACTACCATGTATATTCAGAACAGGTGCCCACATGATACCTTGAAGGACAAGACTCATGAAGAGGTATTCTCAGGGATCAAACCTGAGGTAGGGAATCTAAGGATATTTGGGTGTCCTATGTATATTCATGTCCCTAAGGAAAAGAGGACAAATATGGAACCCT
Source organism: Picea mariana (assembly GCA_032191745.1). Taxonomy (NCBI): domain Eukaryota; kingdom Viridiplantae; phylum Streptophyta; class Pinopsida; order Pinales; family Pinaceae; genus Picea; species Picea mariana. Next base: position 10,050 of record JASDQU010500691.1, on the reverse strand, counting down.
CAGGAAAGAAAGGGTTTTTTTTGGGGTATAGTGAGAACTCCAAGGCTTACAAGATTTATGTAATAAGTCATAGGAAAATAGAGGTAAGAAAATATGTGACTTTCCATGAGGAATATGCATTTATAAATCCATAAAGTTTTACCAAGAATCAAAAGTAGTTTCGTCGGCTTCACCCTCTTCTGAAAATGAAGAGTCGGATGATCATAGGGAGGAACCTCATGAAGGGCCAAGTAATGAGCCCCTAGAACCTGATGAAGTGTTAGAAAAATCTCTTGATGAACCTCTAGCCAAAACGAATCCAGGGTGGCTTAAATAAATAGTGCAGGAAATAGAAAGGATAGTTGTTCCCAAAGGAACTTTCAGGGAAAGGAAGAGGCCTCATAGGTTTGGAGGCTATGTTGCACTGATGAGAAGAATTAGTGATGTTGAACCTTCTTCAATTGAAGAAGCAAATAAATTACAAGTATGGAAGGATGCCATGCTTGAGGAATACAAGTCTATTATAAAGAGCAATGTTTGGGACATTGTGTCGAGGCCAAAAGACAAATCAATGGTTTCTTCCAAATGGATATATAAGATCAAACATACAGTTGATGGAAGTGTGGAAAAGTTCAAAGAAATATTTGTAGCCAGAGGCTTCACTCAAAAATAAGGAATCGACTATGAAGAGACTTTTTTCCCTATAGCTAGGTATACCTCCATTCAAACTATTATTGCTTTAGATCTCATTCTTGGTTGGAGGCTACATCAGATGGATGTAAAAACAACATTTTTGAATCGAAGTATTGAACATGAGGTATTTGTGGAACAACGAGATGGTTTTGTACTGCATAACAAAGGCACTCATGTATGCAAGCTAAGGAAGGCCTTGTATGGTCTTAAGCAGGCTCCCATAGTTTGGTATGACAGGATTGATGGCTTTATTAAAAGCTTGGGATTTCAGAAAAGTGATGTTGATGCAAATATGTACTTCAAGGTAAGAGGTAGTCAACCTGTTATACTAAACTTGTATATCGATGATCTTTTTCTAACAAGAGATGAAGGGATAATAACCTGGTGTAAGAGGGAGCTAACCTCAAAATTCGAGATGAAAGAATTAGGATTGATGCATTGCTTCCTAGGATTAGAAGTGTGGCAAAGACAGGGTGAGATATTTATGGCACAAGGAAAATACACATTGGATGTACTAAAGAGGCTTGGTATGATGGATTGAAAATTCATATCTACTATGATGATTACCAACCTAAGGAAGCTGAACTATTATGATACAGGTTCAGATTTGGTGGATCCCACCATGTATAGGTAGCTTATTGGATCATTGATCTACATGATCCACACTAAGCCAGATATATGCTATGCAATGATTGCAATGAGTTAGCTCATGAATGAACTAAGACAAAGACACTGGGTGGCAATAAAGAACATCTTGAGATATCTCAGAGGGACCATTACTTATGGTCTATGATATACATCAAGTGGTGGGTTATTTCTGCATGGGTATGCAAATGATGACTAGGCAAGAAGTCCAGTGGAGCAGAAGAGTACTTCCAGATACTACTTCAGTTTAGGATTTTCTATGATCTCTTGGTTGATCCAGAAGCATGGATCCATTACACAGAGTATAACAGAGGCTAAGTACATTGTAACAAGTGACGCTAGTAAGGAAGGAGTATGGATCAAAAAATCGGTTTCTGGGTTGTTTGGTGACAAGCTCGAAACGACGATGGTTCACTGTGATAATAAAAGTTGCATAAAATTGATAGAGAACCTGGTATTTCATGATAGGTCAGCACATATTGATATGAGGTACCACTACATCTGAGACTTGGTCTAGAGAAAAACTGTAAAGTTACAGTACATATCCACAAGCGAGGAGGTAGTTGATATCCTGACCAAGCCTCTAACCTAGAGACAGTTTGTGTAGCTGAGAGGAAAGCTTGGTGTGGCTGAGAATGAATCCCTCGTTGAGAGGGAGTGTTAAATTTGGCAACATCGATAGTCATTCTCCAATGAGAGGCCATATGGGCCACCCTGAGGCTAGCCAAGGAGATTTGGAGAATCGACTAGTATTGTGAGGTATTAACAAAATCTAGGGGGAACGTACAACCTCTGTGAGTCAAACCAAAGGTCAGGATGAACGAGATGCTATGTGAGTCTAATGCAAAAGTCAGGGGGAATGTACAACCTCTGTGAGCATAGACAATCTAGTGTAAAATTCAGGGGGAACATACAACCTCTGTGAGCATAGAAAGACTAGTGAAAATGTCAGGGGGAACGTATAACCTATGTGAGCCTAGTCAAACCTTGTGAGCCATGAGCAAAATTCAAGGCATATAGCAAAATCTAGGTTGAATATAAAATTCCTATGAGCTATAAACAAACACTATTCCTAATATTGCAAATGATATAAATGTATTGATTTAGTGCATTGGCACGTGTAACATTATCCACCATGAAGAGAATTTCAAATTTCCTTGTCAAGGGTGAGTTGTAATTGAAGTCTAAAGTCTAGTTCTGTTTTTGAACTAAAGTGTAATGTAGAGTTGTAACTGAAGTATCAAGACTAGTTCTATTTTCGAACTAAAGTGTAATGTTGAGTTGTAACTGAAGTCTCAAGTTTAGTTCTATTTTCGAACTAAAGTGTAATGTTGAGTTGTAACTAAAGTCTCAAGTCTAGTTCTATTTTCAATCTAAAGTATACCAGTCTCAAGTGTAGTTCTAAGTTTGAAGTAAAGTATGAAGTTGAGTTATGAGTAAAGCATGGAAACAAGTTACTATTTCGAGCCTCTTCTCTTCTCGTCTTCAGCCTATATAAGCAGAGGTTGACCCCTCTCTTCAAAAACGTTTTGATATGTAGGTTAAGGGAGAAGAGGAGAATATCAGTGATAAAGAGGAAACATACCAAAGAAGCATATCAATGTTGTATACATTAGAGGCAGCATATGAGAGGTGTATTTCAACAAGGTCTCTTAGGTCTTTGTCAGGTGAGAGTCATATTGGCAAGATTTTTAAGAGAAGAACATTCATTGTGGATATTTGTAAGTAATCTTACATTATTAATGCAATAAAGGAATACTATTTTTATGGGGTTTTTCTCCTTGTATAGGGTTTCCCTAGGGTATATGTTTTGTTGATGTGCATGCTTACTTATCTACATATTTATTTCTATTCATATATGATTTGGTATTGTTGAAGTGTATTAAGATGGAATCAAAGTGTTGAAGAAAATAAAAGAATTAATTCACATAAAAAATCAAGCTCATAATTAAACAATATGCACTTTGATGGTTCATGCTCCAATAAGTAAAACGAAGATGGTATTATCTTGTACTCTCATGTGGGAAAATTTCATAACTTTTCTTATAGGTTAGAATTTTCTTGCACAAACAATGTCAATGAATTTGAAGCATTATTGTTATGCATTGAATATGCCTATAATTTGGGTTGTGGCCACCTTACAGTTTTTGGGGATTCTGATCTTGTTGTGAACCTTGTATGTAAGATACACTCTCCTAGCAATAAGTTGATGAAACGATACACCCAAACGGTTTGAGAATTTATCTCGAACCTACTATCTTTCAACATCACTCATGTTAAAAGGGAATTGAAATCAATGGCTGATCAGTTAGTTGTTTTTGCAGCCTCTCCTAATCGACAACTTCTACCACAAATACTTGGTTATACTTTTCAATCTCTGTATCATCCACATATCCCTGAAAATATAGAATCATGGGAGGTCTTCCCTAGTGATGAGAGCATATGTGCTTTCAGTCAAAATGAACCTTATAGGGATAAGGAAATTATATCAATGGATGATAATAAGATTCATAAAGGCTTGACTCCTCTAGAAAGTTCATTTTCATCGTGTGATGTAGGAAACAAAGAGAAACATAGAGAAGAGGAGTCAAAAAGGAAAGGGGGTGAAATCATTTCCTTGAACATTGGAATGCTCGAGTCTCCAAATAATGTTAAAATAGGTTCCCAATGTTCTGATGAAGAAAAATTGAGATTTTCCAGACTGCTTGGTGAATTTCAAGATGGTTTTGCTTGGTCTTATGAGAATCTTCATGGTTTTTATCCTTCTCTTATACAACATGCCATTCCTATCAAGGAGGGAATAAAATGAGTTAGGAAAAAACAAAGACCTATTAACCCAGCACTGGAAGAAACTATTTGAAAGAAGTTGGAAAAACTCTTGAAGGTTGATATTATCTTCCTGGTTAAGTATTCAGAATGGGTTTCTATTTTGGTTCCCATCCAGAAAACAATTGGTCAAATCATATTATGTGTAGATTTTAGTGCATTGAATTGGGATAGTATAAAAGATCACTTTCCTCTTCCCAATATGGAAATGATTTTGCAGCAAGTTGCAGGGTCACAGATGATGTCCTTAACGGTTTCTCTGGTTACAATCAAATCAAGGTAAAAATAGCAAACAAATATAAAACCACTTTTTTAACTCGTTGGGGCACTTTTTCTTATGAACGTATGCCTTTTGGCTTATCCAATGTAGGTGCCAATTTTCAAAGGGCTATGCAAATAGTGTTTGACTATTTGATCGACAATATTATTCATATATATCTTGATGCCTTAACGATGTACTCCAAAAATCGATCAAATCATTTTTCTCATCTTCAAAGAGTTCTCATGCAATGCAGGAAATTTGGCATTTCTCTAAATCCTTCTAAGTCTATTTTCAGCATTACCAAGGACAAGCTCCTTGGACACATTGTCTCTTATTCAGGAATAAGTATTGATCCTGAAAGTATTGTTGTTATATTAAATCTGTCTGCTCCCACTTCCAAGAAGGAGGTTCAAGATTTTATGGGGGTTATTAACTTTGTCCATAGGTTTGTTCCTGATTTTTTGTAATGGTAGAGCCAATTCATCATATGCTTAAGCAATATCGTTCCTTCTGTTGGAAATATGATGTCGAAAATGCTTTTGTAGGGATCAAGAATGTAATCAGTTCCGCATTGGTTTTGGTGAAGATGGATTTTGAGAAGGAATTTATGATATATACTAATGCCACAGAGTAAGAAGTTTATGCTATCCTCATGTAGGGTGATGACTAAGGTAACGAAAAACCAATGGCTTACATGAGTAAAATATTTTTTGATGATGAGTTTAAATATTCTTTTATTGAAAACATGCTTTCGCTCTTGTTAAAGTTGTTGAAAAATTTCTCCACTTCATCTTAGGTAAGCATATGTTGGTAAAAGTCCCTTTACCCACTGTCAAGTTTCTTCCCTCACAGACTTATCTTTCAGAGAAGCTTCCACATTGGCTGGCCAAGATCCAAGAGCATGATTTAACTATCATGACTTCTACCACCATCAAGCGACATGACTTATCCGTTCACTTAGCTCAACATGTTGAAACTAGTGAATAAATTGATGAATATGATAGTTCTCTATCAACAACGTTCTAGATTGATAATCAAATCCTTCCTGTGTCTAAAAATCCTTGGCATAAGAATTTGGTTTACTATTTGCAAAATCAAATATGTCCACATAACTTAGATACTCATCAAAGAAGAAGGATCTATCTCGAATATGCTAGACACATCATTATATGATACTTCTTGCTTAGAATTTATATTGATGGTATGTTGCTTCAATGTGTAAACAATGAGGAAGGAAAAAAACTATTACATGAAACTCATGGTTCTTCAATTTCTGTTATTCATGTAGGAGGTCATTTTTCTACTAAAACTATTGCTTTTAAGATTATAAAAAAAGGATACTATTGACCTTCAATATTTCATGATTCTTATGTTTTTCGAGAAATTGTGACAAGTGCCAGAAATATGATGGGAACGAACGCCTTTCAACCATGCCGTTACAACTTGTCGTCCCAGAATTTCTTTTTTAAAAGTGGGGATTAGACTTTATTGGTCCTATTAATCCTCTGTCTTCAACAAGACAAGTCTTTATCTTGACAAGCATAGGCTATTTTACAAAATGGGCTGAAGTTGTCCCTCTTAAACATTCGATAGATGATCAACTAATTTCTTTCCTTGAAAATAATATTTTTTCCAGGTTTGATCTTCCTTTGGAAATTATTACAGACAATGGTCCCACTTTTATTTCTACTAAGATGACCCAATTTTTGGCTAAGTTGGGGGTTACACATTTTACCTCATCAACTTATTATCCCCAAGGAAATGGGCAGGCCAAGTCTACCAACAAGAATCTGGTGATACTTGTCAAAAGGCTCATCAAAGATAATCCTCATCAATGGAACACATTCCTCACTTATGCCCTTTGTGCAGGTCAAGAAACCACCAAGGTGAGCACTAGTTACACTCCTTTCCACCTTGTTTATGGTCAAGAGGCCATTTTTCCTACTAAGCTCGAACTTTATTCCTTAAGGTTAATGCTATAGGTTGAAGAACTAAATTCTTCTGATGTGTCACAAAGGATGAATGCACTCCTGGATTTAGAGGATAAAAGGACGTTTGCCTTGGGTAATATAAAGAAAATACAATAGACTGTTACAAAATATTTCAACAAGAGTGTCAAAACTGTCAAATTTAAAATCAATGATAAAGTATTGTTTTGGGATTCATCTCATGATGATAGGGGAAGACATTCAAAGTTGCAAAAATTATGGTTGGGTCCTTTCAAGATTGCTTTTGTTCTAGGTGCAAATTCTTACATTCTAAAGGATTTACAAGAGCGATTGTTTTCCTACAGCACTAACGATTCTCACTTAAAACATTATGTGGAACCAAATTGAAGAGTTTAACGTTGTTTGGATTGTTCTGTATTTTAGTAGTTTTCATTTTTGCTTTCATTTTAGTAGTTTTTATTTCTATTATTTTCATTTCTATCATTTAATTTCTACTTACTCTCATCTTGTTGTTTCATTTATGTTATGACATTTTTTTTTTTTTATTTCAAATTTTGTTAAAAATAAAATGTTGGAACATTTTTTCCTCAATGACACTCCTGCAAAGTATTCTTAATCAATAACAATCAATCTTACACATGTGTTATGGTGTTTCCCATGAAGGCATCATTGAATTTGTTATTTGGTTTCACTATTGTTTTATGATATAGTTGGTTGCATCTCGCTTCTTCTTTCCGTTTCTTCATCCATTTCAAGACTCAAAAGAGAAAGTTCAAAAATAAATTTTCCTTCAAGTCAAGAGAAAATTTTAGTTGAATGATTATGATTACAGGGATAAACCCCCTCATACTTAACACTTCCCATGAGTTATTCCCAAAATACCTGTCATATTTCCATTAAATCTGCTCACTTCCCCTTGTTGCATAAACATTCTAATTTATATCTTCTTGATATGATGTTACCTGGTCTGTGAAACTAGACACTCTGAGTTCTTAATCTGTTGGAAACATATTTCCCTATGGAGTTGCTAGTTTGTTGATGATTAAATTCACAACGATGAATTCCGTCGCAAAGTATTGCTAAAGCCCTATTATTTAAACTATGCTAATAATATAATACTAGTAGGTGGGACCCCCTTGTAGACTAGAGGCTCAAAGATAGACATGTCACACATTTTTATGTTGTTGTTTTGACACTTCTTATACAATTCTACATGGTTGACAATGCAATCTTGGCTTCATTTTGATATAGTAACAGTTGGATGATGCATTTTATGGGATGTTTCTGCAATTCAAGGCATTATTTTTTATGTTATGATGGGCATGTATTTAAAGATACTATGATTTAACCATGTCAGAAATCATTGTTATCAACTACCTAGACACATATATACAAGAAACATGTTAGTGATAACATAACCAAAACAATGAAAGAAAACTTATGAAAAAATACAAAAGGGAAAGGATCTATGTTTGAGCTATTTTAAGGATTATATAAAAATGGAAAAGTAAAAGATGTTAGTGTTAGTCCTAACTATTATATGGTTGGTTAGTGGCTATGCAATTTTCATTTGATTTATTTTGGGTGCATATAACATTGCAATACATATGATATGGAATCGACCTTGGAAAAGGGTAATGTGTGATGTTTGGGTGGCGCATTGGACAATGGATATTGTCACATATTTCAATTGTTTAGGCATTGAATACATGTCTGAATGATATGGTGAACGTTTGGTTGTCTTTTACTTCAGAAATGAATAGTATAGGAGATGGAAGTGACGTGCAGTAAATGCACGTCATTCCATACTACCCCCATCGGTCATCACCCTAGCATTATTCCTTGTTGAATTTTTAGTCTATGGGTGGTTAAGCTCCATATTTCAGGCTCTTAAAAAGAAGAAATCTCGACCAACTCACCCTTTTAATGTTTTTGTTACAGGTATGGTTCTTTTTCACCCCATCCATGAATTATGCTCTGTGTATGAACAAACAATGGCTTAGTAATTCTTGGGTTTCTGTCTTCCTGAGAATTTCAATGGTGTAAATATGTGATATTTCTCTCTGTGATGACTGCAATTGTTTCATATTGCAAGAAAAATAATTGGTTTTTGTTTGAGTTCTTCTTTCACTTCACCTTCAGTTAACTTTAGGCCTTCTCCTTTGCCTCCGAACAGAACAAACACTTGGGCTACTCCCTAGCCTTGAACTTGCATGAGTTCTTCTAGTGGATTGCCTTAGAGAATGATGGTGCATGTTCATTCTTCTTAATTTACTATAATTTCCCTAATCATCCTTTTTGCTGTGGGATATTGATGCTACTACTTGTCTAGAACTAGATGCTTACTTAGTGCCAAATTCCTTGTTGAATTTCTTTTGCAACATGTTTAATCTATAAGGTATATCCTTCTGAGCCTTCATAATCCTTTCATTTTCATCTTTGTATCTCTGCACTTCTCTATGCATGCTTCTCATAGTGACAAGATCATGCCTATCTCTTCTTCAATTTGACTTTGTCTCAACAATCCCCACGCTGACATGAAACCCTATGAACTCTTCCTCATGGCTATAAGATCCTTGAACATCCTCCATAACTCCAGTCCTCATATAAGAACCAAAGTTTATGTCCTTTACTTCTAATTCTGCAAGAAATGTGCATGTAATAATTACTGTTAGAAACACATAACACAAAACATTCCATCCATTAGAATGTAGGTTATTTATTCATCAATTTATGGAGGAAACATTACATCAAATCAAAATTATAATTCCTCATATGAATTCTACACTATAAACATTTTCCAATGACTATATCCATGCCTCAATCTGAGTTCAGAGTGAAAAGTTACAACATTTACATGCTGTAATTTCCACTCTTTTACTTCTACATAGATCTATTTATTATTTTTTGTGAATTTTCATTACCCAATTCAAAGTTTTGGGTGGACATATTTCTTCTACTCCTCAATTGTAATGTCCCCCACCTCTTAGAGAGGTGATGAGGAGACTCAGTGGCCTAGGCACCCCCACTAAGTCATAGTCTTACACTGAGGGGGGGGGAAGTCAAGAAGTTAAAAGTTATATTTTTAAGTTGACTTAAGAAAGGAAAAGGATAAAGGAGTAAAAGATAACTCAACAGAAGGATAGAAGATTAACCCTAGGAGTTAACCTAACTCAACAAAGAATTAGAAGGAAAAGTATAAGTAAGAGGATGGGGTGAACCTATTACTCATTCTGGTTTTGGATTAGCATTTGCTATTGCTCTTGAGCATTCAGTTTGGGGGTTTGCTCTACAAACCCTTGTGAGAAACTCAGTGGTGAAATATCCACTCACCTTGTTCCACGGCTTGGTCTCAGGGATTAAAGACTCCTCCACACCATTCTAGTCTCAGCCCATCTTTATCTAATGCTTCATAAGGTAGCAGGCCATACTGTTCTTGTGTTTCCAGCAAGGGTGCACCATCATCTAGAGGGAGGTTTGATCCAGATTATTCTGAGGGCCTGGGGCATTCCAACAGTGGGGTTTTGTTTTTAGGGGCAGGACCATCAGTTTGAGGGATTTTCTAGAGGGTTATGATCATTCTACATTTGTCTACAGATTGGGACGTCTTGGAGCCATAAGGGACGTCCTCTGATTCAGTAAAACTCAGATCTAGGGAGATCTGATTGATCTGAGTCCGAAACTTCTCCCACGAGA
>JASDQU010500690.1:31483-45114 GCA_032191745.1 Picea mariana | reverse complement strand
ACTATGTTTTTACCATAATTTACTAATCTCTTAATTACAAGCATATCTTTGTTATTTTCAAGGATTAGTCATTATTCTCAAATATTTCCCCTTTGCACATCAAATTTATTGTGTAATTCCTAGTAAAATTCCCTCTTTTTACCAAATTTTAATGAAGCTTAATTAATCACAATGCCTTAAGTTCTAAATTTCATTTATTTCAAATTTCAAATTTAAATTTGCATTTCTCATTCTTTTCTTATTATTTATTTTTAAGAATACTTTGCCTCTCTTTAACATTGGTCTTATTTTCTTAATATCAACCAAGGGTCTAAAATTCCTTCAAGTTCTCATTCTAGTAGATTTTCCAGACCAACAAAGAGACCAAAGCTAGTTGCCCAGCCTTCAAGCTTCTAACAGAAATTACATTTTCATAATTGCCAAGTTGTTTCGTAAGGACTATAGTGGCTTGACTTTACTAATATTTGAGAATGTGTTCATATAGACTACTCCAAGTGATCAGCCAGCATTATGTTCCTAATTTGAGTAAAAACCCAATATTAACAACTTCCCTTTCCAAGAAGAGACGTGAAAAAAACCAATCAACAGAATATGATTTCCAACTTTAGTTCATATTTCCAACCAGCTAGATAATCAGAGTGACAATTCCATCATTTGAACAGGATAATAAATTATGCAATCATTTAGCACATGAAATACATCGTATAAAATAAACTAGTCATGACAATACAAAACAAAGAAAAAAGACTTATATGAAACTTAGAAATAGCTGACAATTGTTGAAGGGTGTGCCACTTTCCACCCAACCATAGACACAGTTTCTCTTGGTGTATTTCAGAACTGGACACCCCCTAGCCAGAGTATGATGCCATGAGAGAGATTTCTTCTTTTGCTCAGCAAATAGCAAGGGACAAAGGTTGCTCTCCTTCTCCCACGGGAACCTGGCAGTCCAATATTATATCCACCAATCAATGGGGTATGTTGTGACTGATCACTCAATCACTAAATTTATCTACATCCCCATTTATCATCTTGATTAGAAAATATCCCAACAGTTCCTGTACCCAGAACAATTTATCTTCTTAGTTCTCTCCAAAACCAGAGAGTTGGACACGCTCTTCCTCTTCAGATGTGGTCACCAAATCCATTTGTGTGTCTCCTCATGCTTATGTCCATGATTTCCCTATTTTTATTTCCTTCTACAACAAGATTTTGTGGGTCAATTTCCCAATTTGTGGGTCATATCAGGAAGTTTTCAGATGGGGTACTTTTCCCATCTCCTCATTGATTCTTGAGGAAGACTTCCCAACTACCATCTTAACCAGTAATTAAATTCTCTAGGACAGAGGATTGTTCTAGGTCTGGGCATGTTAAATCCAGTAGAGTAATGGTCTGGAAGGGTTCATCTCAACCATTATTGGTTCCCCTCACCATCTCCTCTCATGCATCATAATCTACATTGGAAATACCTTCAGCAGTTGTTCAACTATTTCCATTTTTATTTAATAGCATAAACATTTTCATCACCTTCTTAAAAAAGATTCAACATTTTCCAAAATCCACTCATAACATACCTATCCATAGTATTTTAGTAATAACATAATTATATTTACAAGTTGGGTGAATCAGGGGTGTTACAATCCCCCCCCCACCTTAAAGGAAGATCGTCCTCAGTGTTCTACATGTCGTTGTGATCTCTATGTACAATAGTGAACACAACGATTATGCATGCTTCATGGCATCCTCCATTTCCCATGTAGCTTCATCTAGACCAAAGTGTTTCCACTGCATCTTGACCTATGTAATGGTTATGTTCCTGAGTGGGATTTCTTTCTTGTCTAGTATGCATTGTGGCTCTGGTAGGAATTCTTCCTCTGGTTCCACCTGGATCATAGACCAGTCAATTATATGATTAGAATCTTGTACATATTTATTTAGTAATGAAACATGGAAAAAATTATGCGCTTTCACTATGGGAGGAAGTGTTAGTCTGTAGGCTACAGGTCTCACTCTGTCCAAAATTTCAAAGTGACCTGAAAATCTTTAGACACCACTTATTTCTTTACATATATACATGCAGTATCTAACTTGATCCGAAATAATTTACTGATTGTATTGGGGTGGTTTGCAGAATTATGATGATGTGTTTTTTATCCAAAAACTCATAGACTGAATATTAGCTTGTTTTATGATGATGAGATGACACAACAAAATATGAAAGAACTCAAATTATATATTTTTGTTTCATCTTTAAGTTCCATTCAATCCAATGAAAATTTCCTTCTCTATCTCAAGTATCAAAATCACATGTAAAATGACTCACATATGTCAATTTAATGGATTCTCTTAAATTCCATTACTCAAAACAATAAAATAACTACATCATTCAAATCCTTGTGAAATTCTGAGAATTTTGACTATAAATTCGACCAATTTCCAAACTAGCTCAATTTCACGCTCTTTGGCACACAAAACAATGCATTAAATGTCCATTAATGACAAATTGAGCAAAAAGTTTTACAAATGACCTCAAATCACAAAACAAACCTAATATTCATGATCCTTGCAAAAAATTGTGCAAAATTGATATAAAATACTTGAAATTATGTTAGAGTACCATTTGGGATGTTTTACGGTGCAACACAAAACTTGGCTTGTACCTACACGTACTTCAATGCATCTTTACTACCTCGATATTTATGCCCTTTATCANTATATATTTTTGTTTCATCTTTAAGTTCCATTCAATCCAATGAAAATTTCCTTCTCTATCTCAAGTATCAAAATCACATGTAAAATGACTCACATATGTCAATTTAATGGATGCTCTTAAATTCCATTACTCAAAACAAGAAAATAACTACATCATTCAAATCCTTGTGAAATTCTAAGAATTTTGACTATAAATTCGACCAATTTCCAAACTAGCTCAATTTCACGCTCTTTGGCACACAAAAGAATACATTAAATGTCCATTAATGAAAAATTGAGAAAAAAGTTTTACAAGTGACCTCAAATCACAAAACAAACCTAATATTCATGATCCTTGCAAAATTTTGTGCAAAATTGATATAAAATACTTGAAATTATGTCAGAGTACCATTTGGCATGTTTTACAATGCAACACAAAATTTGGCTTGTACCTACACGTACTTCAATGCATCTTTACTACCTCGAGATTTATGCCCTTTATCGGACTCCATGCACCTCAATATTTTTGCATAGGGATGTGTGTTTGTTTTGGGATCCATGCCCAATATATAAGCTCGGCCTCCAACCTCCATCTGAACCATTGGTTAACTACATTACCAAAATTAGTGAGGATCCTGCTAGATATGGACCGTTGGCCTAGTGGTTAAAACCTCTCGCTAAAATGGAGGAGGACAGGGGTTATGTTCCCCGTGAACTTGGCATATTTTTTTGGTTATGTGGTTAAATTTTTAACTATATATAGTTAAAAACTATATATTATATATAGTATATACTCCCATGTGAATTGATGTATGGTTTTAAATTGTTGGTGTATGGGATATACCATATATAATATATGGTATATGTGTGTGTGTGTGTATTATATATATAAAATTGTTGGTATATTCACTAGCCCCTCCATGAACCATATGTGTGGGCCACGTAATAATACAATGACCAAGGGTTGGGGGCTTAGTCCTTGGCCCTTTTTCTACCCAAATAAAACATTAGATACATTTAAATATATTTTTCACCATAGATAGGATAAGACTCATGTTGTGGTGCATTGGTTGTAGCGGGTATGTTAATCCTTTGGGAGTTCACGGGTTCGACCCCCATCGACTCCCAAATATTTTACATAACCATACCAACATTGGCCAATGGGAGGCTGCCATGTGGCAACCTCTCATTGGCTATCCAATGTCATATGTCGATGTATGACTCGACCACTTGGAGGTATGACTGCCCAGTCAGTTGTTGATGAACCTTTCCATGTCACCTACCAACGAATCATATGTCACGTGATTTTTTGTACGGACATGTGCCACATGTCACTGTCGATGTCACCCTGTACTATGTTGATGTCATCATTTGGCCTTTGAATTTTGCATGTTTGACCCGAAATTTTATTGCTTATAAATTTTGCATACAAACTACATTTGAAGTTGTTTGCGCCATTGGAAAGTTGATGACAAGATCTACACAATGATGTCATTTTTGGGATGATTTGATATGATCAAATTTTGAGCATTCATGGATCTCCTAGGACCCCTGTGAGCGTTCCAAATCCTCCTGGACCTCTGTAAGCATTCCTTGGATCCTCCTGGATCACACCTTCCCACTGAAGAACTTTTGGACCTCCAAAATTATAGATATTCAATAACTCGGTGATGATAACTTTAACTCACTCTTCCATCTTATTGAAATGTTCATATCCAATAACTTAGTGATGAAGCTTCTTCACTCTTCCATCTTGTTGATTCTTTTGGAAATAAGTATTCATCTTGGGTGATCGATCTTAGGTAGTATATCAGTGTACTTATGCCTGCTTCTCTGGAATATAGATCTGACTCTAGCTTCTAACATTGTAGCTAATATGATATAGCTATGGTTCTACCTCATAGTTTCCCTGATAACAAAAGCCTTGTTCATTGAATCTATGTTATACATGTATATGTATTTCAACATCCATTCCCATCTCCTTCTATGGAATATAGTTTATCTCGGCCAACTTCGAAAACTTCGTTCTTCCTCCGTTTGAAAACTTTAGAACTAACTTCTCATCAACCAATAGAAATAACAGTCAGACTTATCTACCGAATCGTGGGTATTTCGAAGAAAGGGGCCAAGGTACCGAAGTCAACCAACACCAATGACTGGATGCAATTTTTTACAGGGTCGGCAATGGAAAAACATTATAAGGGATTGTTGATTAATAGAATTACCGACTTAAGATCCAACAATACAGTCATATTGGAGAACCAACATTTATAGCTAATAAATTCTTGACAATTGAGAATTACATAGTCTTCTCGTTTAATCAAACAGGCACGTCAAGCTCACTACCACCACAAGAGATATTTTGACTATGGGTCGCAGGTGTGAAAGATAGTACACATAGATGGGGGGTTGAATAATTAGTCCATCTGATGTTACCAACACCTTGCCATATTCAACTCGGCCTTGACTACACAAAGTTGTGGTGCAAAGTCGAGTTGGAGCCAAAGCCAAAATAATTGCACTATCAACTGATAGCAGAGGTAATTTTCAAAGAGCTAGAAAGACAAATCAACCAGGAGCTAGAAATTCCCCATGAAGCACAACTGACAAGGGTACCTATAGTATTACCAATGATTGATGGGGAGAAGTAATAAGAAAGAGAATCATCTCTCTATACAATTCCTTTCGTCGAGGATTTACAAGACTTGATAGTTGTACCTACAAATCCATCCCCAAGTAAAATAAATCAACCAACCAAAAAGAACAAGGGGAAGAAGGTTGCCGAGGAATAAGCACTAGAAATCGACACAGAAGAAATTTGGACAGAAACATTCCAATCAAATGAGGGCATCAAATTTGATGACCCCATCATCCAAGAAAAATTGTCAAGCATTAATACTAACATTGTCGAGAAGATACAACAAACTCGACAAGGCATTGTTGTTACGGAAATATTCCCATGTGGACATGTGAACTTTCCCTCGGATTACTGACCCTTATACCAAGACAGAAACAATCATTTGGACACTACCATTCCTATAAATTCATTTTTCTTATCAAAAAAGAGAGGAGAAGGTAAAGTAGGATGTACTTTGTTTATGACGTTTTTCCTATCCGCTCCTACCCGTAAGCTTGATCCAATTCCTGGCGCAAATCAATACCTGCAATGAACATCAAGAAACAAGTGAATTCCTTCTACTCTAATGGATTAGGAAAAGCAAATTCATCTATGCAAATCAAATTAAACATTGACAAGCACATGAAACAACATACTTTAAGGAAATAGGCCAAGTATATTATATGATAATTTCAAGAAGACACTTACAATATTCAGATGATGTTGCAGTAGCCTCTCTAAGTCCTCCTCGTCCAACCCTTCCTCAAAATATCCACAATCAAAATAATAATGCTTTGTCGATTTTTCTCTCCATGTTTACCATGGGAATGCCTCCATTTATAGGCTTTGAGAGGCTCAACTACCTTGGGTATATTTGGAATTAGTTGAGGATATGGCTCCAATAGTTGTGATATCTCCCTTAGATGCAGCACTGGAGTTAGATTTGAGCCAAACCAACTCGATCCATCCATAGTTGTCTTTAGAAGAAAATGGGATTTCTTCCAAGATTTCCCCAACCAACTCAGCGCTCCCTTAGAATGGGAAATAGAACGCTACAACACTCCCCCTGAGATGGACAAGGAGTGTTAGTGCTCCCTGTGTATGATCATGGGAGAGTTGATCTTCTAAAAAGTTACCAAGATGAGCAATTCCCAAAAAAAACATTTGTTCTAACTATCAGATGATGGGGATTTTTCTTCTAACATGTTTTAGGGTTTGTAGCAAGTGTTTTCATGGTGTCGTTCATGATGCAACACTTTACGGAAAGAGAATGTGACACTTGTGACAAAAGTTTCGAATTTACGACACTTATGACAATGAGAATGCAACACTGTCAAAGTGAGGAATTTTGATCTGTAACAGATTGTCCCCCAATGTGTGAAGTCAGAAGATGAATGTTGATGTCTAAAACACTTTGTAGATTCTTTTAAGCAAGGGTATGGAATTGGGGAACCTGGTAGAAGTTGTAGACAACCATCAAACAATGTTAATATGTGTTCCATTCCCAAGGCAGGCATACCTATGCTCGAACTACAAGTGACTCAAAGTATGGCCACCAATAAACACATTGTGGATCCATCATAATATTGACTAAGGATATGTCCATTAGGGATACAATGTGTATCCATCTCTCTATGACCTCACTTGATCACAACCACGAAAGAATACACAGTGGAGCTACGATGTGATAAGAGCATAGCCAGAGACCAATACAAAGTGAATCTATGTTAAAATAAGTATATCAGTTGGATAGTCATCATTGCAACCTGGGTAAAGTATATATGTAGATGAATATTTTTAGGTATCTAGAGAGGTAGTGGGGGGGGTCTAGAAGGCCCATAGTGATAATAGTGGAGGCCATTCAATGTAAGGTGGACTAGGTCCACTATATTAGTTAGATGTAAGGCCCAATATGGTAGTTAGATATAATAAATGTAAGATGACTTATTAGAAGGTTCTACTTCTATAATATTCTCCCTCTAGAATGTTCTTAGGTGATGGTAGCACTATATAAAGAGGTTCAAGCAATGTAATGGGATGTGAAAAGAATTATTGTACTGTAAGTTGTAGCTCAATAGAAGGATGCCCCCTCGAAGAGACAAGTGAATAGTAGAGGATCACTTCCATAATAGGATACAGTATTCGTGTTTCTTTATGCAAGTATTTGGTTCTTAACAAGTGGTATCAGAGCACTTTCCTTTGTAGGAAGTGTGGGAAAATATTTTTATTTTTTGCAGATTTATTTTTTCGTAAAAAAAAAGGGTAGCGACATTACGAAAGATTTATGTATTTTTTGGTTCCAAATTTGAAATAACTGGTTGTGTATCTAATTTCCTCTCATAAAAACACCCAAGTTAAAAAAAAAAAATCGTCTGAAACGGAGTCTGGGAAATCAAGTTATTTGCATTTTAAAATCTGCAATTTTTCAGGGGTTTTTTTCGCAGATGACCGCGTGATTTTTATGATTTCTGTAGCATATGAGGTTGAATTTTTTTTTAAAAATTAAATATATGAGTTCCTCTCACAATTTCACCCATTTTCAAAAAACAATCGTCCAAATTAGAGCTTTGGAAGTGAAGATATCGTTGATTTAAAGTCAGCTATGTTTTTGGGTTTTTTGTGACGGCGACAAGACTGCAGAGTTCATAACTTTTGATAGGGTGCTCAAATTGTTACCAGATCAATGCTATTGAATAAATTATTTTAAGATATTTCTTTTGGTATATTTTATATGGTGCTTCCAATGGCTATTTCCTCTCAAACCCTCGAAGAAATTATACAGATGACTGAAGCATTCAAAGTCCAATTGTATGACACATTGTATGGCACATTGCATGACAGATTGCATGACCTTGAAAATGGCCTCAATGATAGTTTTCGTAGTATTCAAGATTCATTGGATAGCATGTAGGAGAGATTTCTTATGGAAGACATCAGGGATGACTATAATCAATAAATATATGCTTGGTATGATTTTGAGGTCGATTGTGATGATTGGTATATGGATAGTTGTCATTTCTGGGATGACAACCACTTCCATATTTTATTTTATGACTCTAATCCACCTTATGTAGAGCACATCAATGTGACACATCATGATCTAGTTATGATTACCAGTGTCCAGCCTGCATATTCTACAACGATATTGTTCCTTCCAGATTCAGCTTTGACCCTTTTCCCACTATGTGGATGCATATTCTTAGTTGGATCCACATGATAGGTGTTAGTATTGGGAGCATTATTTTCAGTTGGTTATTGGGTGCCGATATATTCTGTGTGGGGTTCACATGAGAAATTGGACATGGGACCCTGGTTTATAATGGCGGTTGGACTACTTCAACATGGTGGCTTCCATTTTTCAATGGGACCCTGGTTCTCTAGTCTACTTCAGCATTATGGTCCACACTTATCCATGGGACCCTAGTATATGGTTGTACATCAAGCATTGAGGACAATGTTTTCTTAAGGGGGATGGAATGTTAGGTAGCTAGAGAGGTAGTGGGGGCGGCCAGAGGGCCCATAGTGATAATAGTGGAGGTCATTCAATGTAAGGTGGACTATGTCCACTATATTATTAAATAAGGTCCACTATGGTAGTTAGATATAATAAATGGGTAGTTAGATATAATAAATGTAAGAGGACTTCTTAGAAGGTTATACTTCTAGAAGATTCCTCCTTTAGAATGTTCTTAGGTGATGGTAGCACTATATAAAGGGGCTCAAGCAATGTAATGGGAAATGAAGAGAATTGTTGTATTGTGAGTTGTATCTCAATAGGAGGATACCCCCTCGAAGAGGCAAGTGAACAGGAGAGGATCCCTTCCAATAGGATCCATTATATGGTGTTTCCCTACCCTAAGGGTTTTAATATAATAAAGTGGATGTTCTCTATATTGTTCTCTGAATATTTGTGGTGTTTTTGTATGAAAGTATTTGGTTCTTAACAAATAATCAACCCATATTCTTCATCCTGATCCTTATAACAGTACGATTATGTCCATGTGAATAGATGATTTGATGTCTAACATGAAAGAAACCACTTGATTATTGGTCATTAAGATATACCATTAACATGTGTGAGATAAATCACCATTGATGTCGATGATTTTCAAGGTACTTTTTAAAGTACAATCCAACGAATGTGAAAAATGATTTGAAGTCGAACATTCACGAAATCAGTCAGTCATGGGTCATTGATGAATACCCACTGCAGAATGTGAGGAGGCTTGCCATTGAGGAATGCAAGTCCCAAGGTATTGATGTGTTCCTAAGTCTATTTCCTGGATAATTTGTTGAAGCCAACAAGAAAAGACTTGTCGAAGAAGGGCATTGATGTATCCCCCATCAATCGACACGAAAATTTTCAGAGGAAGGTGATAAGATATAGTATATGAAAATGAACTGACATGGGTATGAAAATTGGTAAATTTGTGGATGGTTGACCTTTTAGGTGGAAACTTCCCTTGAACGTTGAGGCACGATGTAAGACTTGGCAACATAAACTCAGAGTGGACCAAAACATAATGCAGTGAGTGCTGAGGCATTCTTTGAATGGGTCAAAGGAGTATAAAAACTCATAGGATTGGTTCAGTGTGGAGGTTTAATGGATTATCCAAGTGTACGGTAAAAGTGAAAACAAGTGTCGTGTTCAAGGGCAACTACAAGAGCTACCTGAAAATTTTTCAAGAAACGTGACCCACTTCCTTCAATTTGTTTCCCCCATCCAAATAGATGAGTACCTTTTTTTTATTTAACGAGCTTGAGGAGGATAACACATGCTCGATATAGCTCACCTTCGGTAAGTTCCTCTTCCTTTTTTTAATGAACTGGAAGAAGTAAGGATTTGTCCCCAAATGGGCCCTTCAATGTATAATTTTGTGAGTCCATAGAAGGAAAACTCAGTTGTTTTTCATGTTTAGGGAGTTTGAAAATAACTTAAAGAAGACTCTGAAGTTGTCATTTTTCATGATTTTAGTCTCTGGGGTCTGAAAAATTATAAAATGATACAACAAAGAACTCTTCTAGTCGAGATTGACTAGAGTTTTCCTTTTTCACAATTAGTTTGTTAGGACTGAAAAAGTGATAACCTACTTCCCAACGGACGTCTCTTCATATTTTAATGAGCGTGAAGATGAAGTTTTCTCAATAACATAACAAGATCATCAAAAAATATGTGCTTTGTAAATTCCTGCCTAATCAAGTTTTTCTGGGAAATAAATGTTAGTAGTTTCTTTTAAAATGACAAAAACTCAAAAATAATCTTTATAAAATGCGAAAAAGAGGGTTAAAATGACTAAATTTGGACATATTAAAAATCAATTAGGGTAAAAAAGTCATTCTCACCTTTTGTTTTACTATTCACCTTTTTATTTTGAGTTTTCCCCCTTTTGGGAGTAATGTTTGGGTGTTGATTGCGAGAGCTATAGGCGATCGTTTGTGATTATGTCTGGATCAGGTTGGTTCTCTGATCTTTCTCATTCTTTAATCTCTCTATTCTCTGAGATTCATAAAATAGTTTTACTGAAGTGGATGACTCTTCTCATATTCCAACCATTTAACAAAGATTTCCTCGCATGTGTCGGCATAAGGGAACCTGTGTTGGTCCATCGAGGCTGAAAGAATTTCTTTCGCTTCTACTGCCCATTCTCTGTACTTGATTATTTTAACATTCAACCATTGCAAAATTGCTCGAGCCTTAATCGGATGCTCCATTAATTGTTGTACTTGACCTGGTGCCATGCTCGCAACCTTTGCGATCTCTTTTGACCATGTCGAGTCTTGTTCTGCATGTAGCTTGACTATGTCATGCAGGTCGACAAAGTCTTCAGGTGAGCTGAATTCTGGGAGGTTGATGCCTTTCATCTCCTGATTAATATTTTCCCAACTCTTTTCACACTCGGCCCACTTCTCCTAAGTCTCCCGTTGAGGTTCTTGGGCCATTTTTACCCAGTATTCGGCCACTTTCCTGATCCGATCTATGTTTTTATCCCTTAGCACCGGAATATCATGCTCTTCAACATCTCGGCCCTTTTGTACTATCCTTTCTACTGCTTGATGAGATTTTTCATGCGACCTCTCCGCGTCCTTTAAGGTCGCTAGCGCCATAAGGGTTTCCTCTTGGAAATCGGCTATGCCTGTGGTGAAAGGGTGTCGCTCACTTGTAAATTTTGTATAAGCGTCCAGGAACTCACTCCTCAGGAACATCGTGGCCTGCGTTGAGTCTTGATAGTATTTCCCCAAATGGCACAGATGCTCCAACTCCTTTAGACCTCCACTATGTATGTCAAGGGAATCCATGCTTCTGAAAACTTGGAGCAGTCCTTCTCTCCATACAGTTGGCAGATGAGAGCCATCAAGTAGATGTCTGGCTCCCTTGGGTTAATTGTCCCATACCATCCATTGCTCTGGTTTGTAAACTTATTTTCCTCCTTCCACCATGAGGCCATCAACCGAATGGTGTCATGGAATTCATAGAATTTCACCACGAAGACTGTGTTCACTCACTCTTGTGGGTCTTTAAGTTTGTAGTACTTTTGGACCTCTTTCAGGATGAAAAATATGACACACATGTTATTCTCATCGTTGATCAAGCATGTATGCACATCCATATGGTTGATTAGCCACTTCAACACCTCCATGCATGGGAAAATCATATTTCTACAGGATACCATGTGTAAGTATGAATGTCGAATATTTAGGAACACCTGGTCATTAACCACCCTTACATCCAGGTCGATGTGTGGGATACACTACGGGTACTCCTCTCGGATGATTCCGTTGAATAGATCTCCCCACTATGGGAGCATTACTTTGGATCCATTTCTTTCTTTTGTATCGTTGAAGGCCAGAGGTTGAAAAAAATATTTCGTCGTTGAGTTTTTAACGACCGGCTCCACCCTGGGAGCGTACTCCAACTACTTCGCAGTCCCAGGAGAAGAACCTTCACCTGTTTCTGCTTCCTTTAGCTTAGGTTCTCTCGTCAAGTGCCTGGTCGTTGGTTTTCTTGGAGGAATTTTCCCTGCAGCCAGAACATAGCTAGAGATTGTGCAAGAAATCAGATGCATATATCACAAATCATGACCGTCAAATTGATAAACTTTAACACATACCTTTGTCGCTTGTTTAACCTGGTTTTGATAATTTGAGAATCAACACCATCTCAAGACAATTGTTTTGCTTCTTTGGATGCTATGAAATTTGAACTTGTGTGCAGAATGAAAGTGCTCGAGTTCGTTCTAGTGATTTAAATAGGTATGATCTTACCTTGTCACATCATCCATTCAATTCTAAATATGAGTGTGGTTCTACAAAATCTACCGCTAGATCCTCATTACTTTTAAAATTAAATTCGATCATAAGTCGATGGCGCGGGTGCAGGCTATAACGTGGCCTATTGGTGATTTCAAATTCCTATCATTCAATCAGTGCACGAAGTAGCGATTTATGCAGGGTGAAACATTAACTAGCCTATTAAATGATAGAATCCAATCGTATGTCGTGCTAAAAACATCTCATCATTTCACTAATCTAGTTGGTGGGTCGAGGTTGGGGTTTCTCTTTAAACACTTGTCATTGAAAACTCCTTGCAAAATCTTTGACGTCGAACGATCTTGTTGTACAGGGCTGACGTGGAAAGGTTGGCTCATAGGTGTGACTAGGACATAGAGAACTTTAAGATGACTCGAGATGAAACTAGGTCGTATGACACCCCTATGTGAGAAAGAAACATGGCACTCAAGACCGGCATCTTCGTTTACCTGTGTTATCTAGAATCAGCACTTTTCTTAAGCTAAATGTTCTAAAACCTGATTTTATCTTGCCGACGCCAAAAAGTCTCAATGATCGGTGATTGGCGATAAACTTACCTAAGTTCTCCCGGATTGGCCTTCTTGAAAATTTCTCGATGTCAAAAGTGTATTGGGGATAGCAATCGGGGACATGTTTAACGCAAAAAAAATCAATGTTTTAACCCTTTTAGATTTCCATGACATCGAGAAAGCACATCATTCATTGGCTATGGGGGTTTTTTCATGGCTTTTGTCAATGTATATTCCTCCCGTACTTTGTCGACGCCAATGGAGATCAGATATCTCCTAAATATTCGTGGCAAATAACTCACGCAAACCAACTCCATCGTCTACGAATGTCAATGATGCATTGGCGATCGGAGATTACTGTAACTGTATGGCAACTTTATCTGCTTGAATTTTGTGGATGTCGAACACAAGTGCGTTAGTCACAATGTTAGTTGCAGATTCTTAGTTAGAATGCCAAGTTCTTTTAGACACTAGGTTTATTTTGACAATTTCAAACAAATCCGACT
>JASDQU010500689.1:61710-71774 GCA_032191745.1 Picea mariana | reverse complement strand
AACAAGGAGTTCATACTTTCAAGGATAAAGGGATGTGGACTCAATATGAAGTGAAATTTCTCCAGAGTGTATTTGCTCTCAAAATTGAATTGTTCAATCTCCTCCAAGACTTGTATAAGGCTCAATTTATAGCCTTCACATGGAAATGAAGGGTCGAGTCAGAGTGTTTCCAGTATATGGAAGGTCAAGGATCATGGATCTCTTGACATGGCATGGAAACCTGACATAATTTTTAATTTTGAGCACCAAACCCGATGTACGTGAGTTGTAGTGGAGCAACCTACGTATACGCATGTTGTCTAACTAATAGGGCATGTATATGTGGAAAAATGTGTTTTTTTGCTCTGGAAGGTACAAAAGGGGACTTCAAGTCTGCATGGGGAAATGGAAAGTCCATCTAAGAAAGTTGCATGGGGTGAGGTAAAATTTGTTGTAACAGTCCACAATATCTTACTGCCGACTTTGGGCAACTTCCTAATCTTAGTGAACTTCTTTTCACCTTCACTTTTAAAACACATGTTTGCCCACTTTAAAATCTCTAACCATTATATTATTGTCTACATAAATTTTCTTCCTATCCTGGGCAGCCTTTAAATTATGCTTAATCCTTGCCATTTTCTGTTCCATTTCCTTTAACAAATCTATCCCAACAACTTCTTTGTCTGCTGGATTATCCCAACTTACTAATGTGTTACACTTTCTACCATACAATGTTTCAAATGGACGCATTTTCAATGAGGCCTGATAGCCATTATTGTAAGCAAATTAAACTAAATGGATATAATCCTCCCACTTTGACGGTTGATCTATCACATACATTATGAGCATGTCCTCAATTATTTTGTTAATCCTCTCTGTTTTCCCATCTGACTTTGGGTGATACGTTGTACTGAGATTTAGAATTGTTCCAAATCCTTTGAACAAACCCTTCCAAAAATTGGAAGTAAAATTTGGATCTCTGTCTGAAACTATTGCTTTGGGAACTCCATGTATCCTAGCAACTTCCTTCATATAAATCTATGCAATATTTGCTCCCTTGTGTGTAGTCTTCACTGGAATAAAATGTGTCACCTTAGTTAATTTATCCACCACCACCATGATGGATTGATGTTGATTCACTTATCTGGGTAGCTTTGTAATAAAATCAATTGTAACCACTTCCCACTTAATGGGAAATGATTGTAACAAACATGTTGGATGCCTATGTTCAGTCTTCACTTTTTGGCATTCTAGACATATGGCTATGTATTTATCCACTTCTTTCTTCATTCCCAGCCAAAAGTATTGGCTTCTTACATCTGCAATTACCTTTTGATATCTTGGGTGTCCAGAATATGGCACATTATGCATTTCCCTCAGCACTGCATTTTTCATCTCATTTGAGTTTGGCACATATACCTTGTCTTTGTACATGAGAATCCCATCTTCTTTCAGTTTATAAGAATTAAATTTCTGCTGAAATTTTCCTTCTTGTAATGTTTCTTTTATTTTTAGATAATGTTGATCTAAATTTGTTGTTGCAATGATTTCATATTTCAGATCATTCATGTGCATGCTAATGGTTGCAACATGCTTCTCATGAGCTCTCTTGTCGAGTGCATCAGCCACTGGATTTTCCTTGCCTTTGATATACTTAATCTCAAAGTCATATTCACTTAGAAATTCAAGCCATCTAGTTTGTTTGCCATTTAATGTTGGTTGTCCAAACAAATGCTTCAAACCATAGTGGTTTGTCCTTAGCTCAAATTTCTTTCCCATGAGGTAATGTCTCTAATCTAGGAGGATCCAAAATATTCAAAGAGGTCCACGAGGATCTAGGAATGCTTAAAATTTGATCGTCTCAAATGTTTTTTTAAAACAACTTCATTGCATAGAGCTCGGTGATAAATTTCCAACGGTGCAAAAATCGCCTTGAACGGAGTTCATATGCAAAATGTATGGACAGTCAAAGTTTTGGTCAAACCAATTCAAAGGACCAAAAAGGGGGTGACACTTGGCACAACTAGAAGGGTGACATGTGGCACGACTGTACACATCTGTACAACTAAGTTAACAAGGTGACAAGGAAACCATACAATCACAGGTGGACCAATCAGATGTTGACACGTGGCAAGCCTGTACAGGCTTAGGTGGACAAATGAGAGACCGCCTCGTGGTAGTCTCCCATTAGCCTCTCATGACTATGGTATATTAAAAAATTTATGTGTCGACAGGAGTCAAACCTCCAACCTCTTGCCTAGCATTACCACAACTTACCAATAGGACAAAAAATATGACTTAATATGTCATATGGCACATAATATATTTGAAGTGATGTAAGGTTTAGTTGGCTGGAAAAAGGGGTCAAAGGCTAAGCCCCCGACCCAAGGTTCATATGATATCCAATTTAACCAACGCCTATATTCATGGGGGGGCTAACAAAAAATATACCACAGTTATAACAAAGCGCCAAAGGGGGGAGAGGTTCGTGGGGGTCAAACCCATGACCTCGTCCCACATAACACAATGTTTTGACATGCCATGAGTGCCTCCTTTGATGGAGATTCCACGGGATATAGTTTTGAGTTGATGTCGTCGGTTACCCAAGGTGCGGACTACAGTCGAGTATGTGGCCTATTTAAGGAGGGCATGCATCTTGAGGTGGAAATAGATCTCAAGATCGAGCAAAGAGTACGAGGACTGCATAAAGTATGATGAAGAGTACGGATAGTGCATTGGGATCCATTCCAAAAGGAGAGCAAGCATAATGAGTTTGTCTTTATTTATGGGCCATGGAGCACCATGTCCAAACATAGCCTTGTTTATACTCATTTTTCTAGTTTTTCTGAGAGGAGCATGATGGTGATGTTATTTTTGTGCTAATATGCTTTCTATGAAAGTCTTAGTCCAAATTTCCATGAATGAGAGCCACAGTGCATCGTTTGGCATGTAAAGATGGTGAAATTGAGCCAATTGAGAATATGGTCAAGTTTATACTCATTTTTCTCATAATTTTGAGAGGAATTCAATGGTAAACTCTTTTTTTGGGTTTTAGCAACAGAATTAAATAGTGAATTCAAATTTGTCTTTGTAAGTCCATTTTCATTGTAATTTTGACATTGGAGATTATGAAAAGAAGTCTCAATGTTGAAGGGGACTCAGAGACGTAGCCTAGGAGAGGTGAACTCCGTCATCAAATATTGTATTATTTAGTTCTTTTATTTTTTGCTATGTTATCTCACTTTATTTTGTAAACTATAATCATTTCATGAAGTTTTGGATAAGCAATGATTCACGCATGTTCTACAAATTTGTCAATACGATCAAGAAATATTTGGAATCAAGAGATGTTAAGATGTGTGTTTAAAGAATAAATTAGCATCTAAGGATTTTCGGATTAGTTTCCACATTTTTAATGCATGTACAATTGTTGCTAATTACAAGTCATGGGTAGCATAATTCCTCTCATGCTCTTTAATTTTCTGGATTCATAGCACACCACATGATCCTTTTGATTGAGGACTCCATTGATCCCCTCCTTGCATGCATCAATACACACAACAAAATATTCATCTGGATCTGCAATCTTAAAGATTGGCACACTTGTCAATATTCCCTTCATTTGTTGAAAGCTTTCTTCACACTTGGAAGTCCATTCAAATTTCACTCCCTTCTTTTGTAAAGAAGTGATTCAACTTACAATCTTTGAAAACCCTTTTATGAATCTTTAGTAATAATTGGAAAAACCCATGAACGATCTAACCTCTATGACATTTCTTAGCATTGGTCATCCTCTAATGACCTCTACCTTCTCAAGATAAATTGTTATCCCCTCTGTTGAAATGATAATCCCCAAGTAGTGAATCTTCTTTTGATAAAAGATGGACTTACTTAGCTTAGCATACAATTTATTCTCTCTTAGAACTTGCAACACCATTCTTAAATGTTTCTCATGTTCCTCTTATGACTTAGAGTAGATGAGTATATCGTCTAGGAACACAATTACAAACTTGTCCAAGTACTCCTTGAACACTCCATTCATCAAACACATAAAACTACTTGGGGAATTTGATAGTCCAAATGGCACTACCGTGAATTCATAATGCATATATCTTGTCCTGAATGTTGTCTTGTCGATGTCTTCTTCCTTAATCTTGACTTGATGATGGCCTAATCTTAAGTCAATCTTAGAAAATATTCTTGCACCTTTCAGTTGATCAAACAAATCATCAATCTTTGGAAAAGGATATTTGTTATTTATGGTGACCTTATTCATCTATCTGAAATCAATACACAGCCTTAAGGTTCCATATTTATTCATTACAAAGAGCATTGGGGCTCCCAAGTTGACACACTTGGGTGTATATACCCCTTCTTTAACAATTCTTCAAGCTACATCTGTAACTCTTTCAATTCTGGTGTGCCCATTCTATAAGGTGTCTTGGACACTGGGTAAACTCCTGGCATAAAATCAATAGAGAAATCAATGTCTCTCTTTGGTGGTGATCCAGATATTTCCCTAAAAACATCTTCAAAATCCCTTAAAACTGAATGGTCTTCAATGCTTACCACTTCATCTTTGGTTGCCTCTTCCATATGGGATACAAAAATCTACTTCCCTTCCTGAAAATATTTTTCAACTGCATAGTAGAAATCTATCTAACAACTGCAACTCTTGGAATACCTTGAATCTTGCCTTGCTTCCCTTCTTTATCAAGACATGTGATTGTCTTGTTGTAACAGACTAGGACAACACGGTTTTTTTCCAACCAATCCATGACAATTAGATAATCATATGAACCCAATGGTGTGATGTTTACCTCTACCTTTGTGTTGAGTCCATTCATGTCTATCAAATAATCTTTAACAAACTCATTGATCTTTATCTTAGGTCCTATGGATAATTGAACTAACCAAGATTTCTTATGCTTACTCCTTTGCAAGTGAAATATTTCAACAATGTTAGAGTTTATGTAACTATGGCTAGATCTAGAATCAATTAAAATTGATATGGGGTGGTTATCAATCTTACCTTCCACTTCAATCATGGGGGATTGATACTTTTCTTGCTTGTGGTGATTCCCCTCACACCCCCAAAATTATACAGGTTGTTGCCTTTTCCTTTTCCCAAATGAATCTGTAGTCTTGTGTTCATTTTGGGTTGACTGTCCTTGCTAATTTGCTTGGGTGTTTTTCTTGAAAAAGGGTGGCTTAAAACATTTTTTCCTTGATCCTTTTTACCATTCATTTTTTCATTCCAAGCTTTTTCAAAAATTGACCTTCCTTTTCTCTACTCATAAAGATGCTTTTCTCTATTTATGGCTTCCTCCAAAGTCTTTGGGTTATCATATTGAATCTTGTCACTATAGAAGGAGGGTAACCCACTTATAAACCTTTGGATTTTGACCTTCTCATCTTTTATGAAGTCAACATAGTTCAATAATTCAAAGAGTCTTTTTTCATGTTCGTCCATTGTCATACTTCCCAACTTGAGTTCAAATAAATCTTTCATCTTTCTTTTGTAATAATGCTCGGACATATATTTCTCTTGGAAATATCCTTTGAAGTGCCTCCATGAGATCCTCTTCTCATCAAGGTGCTTGGCTTGCTTAAGCTTATCCCACCACATGGTTGCCTTTCCTTGCAAGTGGCAGGTGTAAATTCTAGCTTCTACCTTGAGGGGTAATCATGTAGCTGGAAATATTTCTTCATTTCCAAGAGCCAGGCCTCAGCCTCTTCGCCTTTTCTTTACTCACCATTAAAAGTTGGTGGCTTGATCTTCCTGAGCTCACCTTGCAAGATGTTTTTATCATGCCTTCTTCTTTGCCTCCTAACATGAGACACATTTGGGTTGCTCCCTGGCCCTGAACTTACATGAGTTATTCTAGTGGGATTCTTGGGAGAATGATTGGGCATGCTCATGCTTATTGACTGCCTATAGTTTCCATGATCATCCCTTTTGCTATGGGATCTGGATGTTGTCACTTGTCTAGAAATAGTTGATTGCTYAGTGCCAGAGTCTTTGTTAACTTGCTTATGCAACATGTTTAAGCTCTAAATTGTATCTTCTTGAGCCKTCATAATCCTTGCATTATCTTCTCTATAGCTCTGCACTTCCCTATGCAAGCTTCTCATAGTTACAAGCTCTTGCCTACCACTTCTACCATTTGACTTTGTCTCAACATTTCCCATGTTGGCATGCARACCTCTAATATCTTTGTCATGGTTGTAATATCCCTCAGCATCATCCATAACTCCAATCTTCATATAAGAACCAATTTTTCTTTCTTGCACCTCTAATTATGCAAGAAATGTGCATGTAATAATTATTGTTGGAACATGCATAAAATAAATCATTTCATCAGTTGGAATATAGCTTACTCTTTATCCCAATTTATGAAGGACACGATGTTCCAAATCAAAATATGATTCTTTAGATGCATTCCTCTCTGAAAACATTTTCAACGTCTATACCCATGCCTCAATCTGAGTTCTAAGCGAAAAGTTACAACAACCACATGCTACAATTTTCCACTCATTTACTGCTACAGAAATATCTTTATTAATTTATGAGAAATTTAATTTGATAATTAAAAATGTTGGGTCTACATATGTCTTCTACTACTCAAGACCTTTCCAGTGACTGTTTGTTTTTTCAAATCCGAGCTTCGAGCTGAAAGTTATGGTCCGGAGAAGTTTAGGTTGTTTAATCCAATTTATCCATGTATGCTACTGTTGTAGGTGAATCCCCCTACGGACAAGTGGATTCCCTCTTGGTCTCTAGACTCCTAAGGCCAAGACAGAAAGTGCTTAACATGGACACTGACTTTCTTTTAGATCTAATCAATCTAACAAATGAAAGAGAAGGAGAAAGATATGTACCTCATTAACGTTGTTTGTCCCTGCAAAGTCCAGGTTGAGCTTCGATCTTGAGCTCCCCAATAGGTCCTGCAAAACAAAAAAAGATACAATGGACTTCCTACCCTACTGATATTAGCTCAATCACAGATCCATCTACTGCAGACAAACTCATATGGAACAAGCACAAGTTTGAAAGAAACAGGCCAAGCATTGATTATATTAATGAGAACAAGTAAAAGTACTTTCAATCCTTTGAATGAAGGTGGAGCAGCTTCTTCCAGTTCTCCTTGTCCAACCCCTTTGCTAAATCAATCTCCATTGATTGCCTTGATGACATCTTACTCATGAGATCATAAGTTTGATGTAATTCTCAAACTCCATTGTCAATACCTTCTTATGAGATCATAAGTTAGGTATAATTCTCAATCTTCATTGTGCCTTTCACCGTGAGAAGGCCTCCTTATATAGCCTTGGAGGGGTCCAACCACTTGAGAGATATTTGGGATGAGTTGAGGATTCCTCTCCTTCAGTTGAGGATCTCCCCTAAGATCATGCCTTGACCATCTATTCTAATCCAACTACCTTCAGGAATTGACGGATTCTTCCCTTATTTGCCTCAACAAACCCAGAATTTGCCAAAAAAAAGGCAGCGCTCCCCCAAAAGGGTGCACAAGGTGCTCAAGCACTCCCCCAAAGAGGATCAGGGAGCGCCATCACTCCCTGACAGTGGGTACGGGAGTGCTCCTCTCCAAAATCCATTTTTTAGTGGTTTTTTCAATGGGAAAAGGTTTGTACTCCCTGTCAAGAGACTTTTCTTCTTCAAAACTAGTCTTTGGGATGTCTTAAGTGTCTTTGTGATGTCATTAGAGGAATGACATGGGTAATATGGCAGTATATTGTTTGTGACACTTTCAACACTTGTAGTTAAGATGTGACACTTACAACACTTGTAATGACGACACTTGCGACACTATCGAAGTGAGAAATTTTGAGGTGTAACAGATTGCCCCCCAAAGTATAAAGTTAGAAGATGATGATGACTGAAGTACTTTGTAGATTTTTTCAAGCAAGGGTATGGACGTAGAGAAACCGGAAAAAGTTGCACACAACCATCAAACAAATATTATGACATGTTTCAAAACCCAAGGCAGGCATACCTATGCTTGAGTGATAAATAATTTTAGGTATTGCCGCCATAAAATACAATGTGGATCCATAATTATATTGACAAAAGCTAGAGCCACTGAAGATACAATGTGGATCTATACTCCTATGACTTGAACTGATCGTAGCCATGAAGAATACACAGTGGATCTACGAGATGACAAGACATAACCACGACCAATACAAAGTGGATCTAAGTAACAATATATGTGTCATAGTTCAAAAGAACTCCTTCGCAACCTGGGAAAAGTACATATAAGAGTGATGACTCAACACAAGGTCTTCTTACTGATCCTGATGTAGTACGAATCTAACCATGTGAATAGATGTCTTGATGTCGAACATGGCAAAAACCACTTGATTACCGGTCAATGATGTAAATAGTTAACAAGCGCGAGGGAGATCACCATTGATGTATTTGATTCCCAAGGTACTCTAGTACATTCCAACAAATGCGAATGAATGAGCTGAAGTCGAACATCCGTGGAATCATCCGATCAGAGGTCAATGATGTAAACCCATTGTCAGACATGAGGAGGCCTACCATTGAGGCATGTAGGTCCCAAGGTACTAATTGGTTTCTAAGTCTAGCTCCTGGATAATGTGCTGAAGTCGACGGGAATAGACTCGTCGAAGGAGGGCCTTGATGTATCCCCCATCAACGACACGAAATAGACACGAAGATGTAATTGGTAGATCAAATGAACATGGATTGACACGGGTATTGAAACAAGATATTTGTGATGCCTGACTCTCGAGGCAGATACTTCCCTTGAACACTGAGGCACGACAGTAGAAACATGACATGGACCAAAACTTGATAATGCAGTGGATGTTGTGACTTTCGTCAAGTGACCCAAAGGAGTAAAAGAAACTCAGAGGATTGGCTCAGTGTAGAGGTTTAGCAGATTAAAATGCATGCAAAGACAAAGTGTCATGTTCAAAGGAGACCATAAGAGTTACTGGTAGTGTTCTCAAAAACTGTTTGGCTTGCTTCTTTCAATTTTTCCCCCATCCAGATAGACAAGTACCTCTTTTTAATTTAACGAGCTCAAGGAGGGTAACACATGCTCAATATGACTCACCTTCGGTAAGTTCATCTTCCTTTGTTTAACAAGCTGGAAGAAGTAAGGGTTTGGTCCCATATGGGCCCTTCAATGTATGATTGTTTAACGAGTACAGAGAAGGTAAACTCGGTGATTTTTCATATTTAGAGAGTTTGAAAAGAACTTAAAGACGACTCCAATGTTGTCCTTTTTCTTAATGTTAGTCTTGCGAGGCCGAAAAAGAGATAAATTATCACTTGAAAGATGCCCTTTCAAACCTTTTAATGAGTGGGAAAGGAAGCAAGATCACTTGACAATCTTTTCATATTTAGAGAATCTGAAAAGAGCTTAAAGACGACTCCAAAAGGTTCCTTTTTTGTATAACCATGCAAGTCCGAAAAAGTGATAAAAGTCTACTCGGTTACATTCTCATGTTTTTTCGAGCACGAGAAAGAACAAAGACTAAGCTCGGTATGCCCCCAGCTTGAAATCTTAGTGGCTTAACTCCAGAATGATCATCGAAGGCTGGAGATATACCCTCCAAGCTCCAATTCATTCACCGACTATGAGGTTGTCACCAATTTCTCTACTAGACGAAGAAAAAAGGATAAGAGTGGATGAAAAGAAGGTTCAAGAGAGGTGACTGTTTCATTTTTTAACAATCTTGACATAGAAAAAGAACTATGCTCAAGGCTCTGGGTGGAATCCCCAGATTGTTGTTTCATTTTTTTAACGAGCTTGCTACATAGAGGAAAACTATGCTCAAGGCCTTTGTTTCATTTTTTAACAAGCTTGCTACAGAGAAAAGAAACTATGCTCATGATCTCTGTTTCATTTTTTAATGAGCTTGCCACAGAGAGAAAAAACTATGCTTGTGGACTCTTCTTGATCATGGCTTCCAAGAAAATAATGCTCTGGAAGAACACCATGTCAAGGGACAAAACTCGGTCATGGCTTCCAAGAGATCTTCAGTGGATGGAAGAAAATCACTCTGGAAGGAGCACATGTCAAGGG
>JASDQU010500688.1:40676-51220 GCA_032191745.1 Picea mariana | reverse complement strand
TAGGGACGACCTCTTACAAATAAAGCATCTGTGCTATGACTATCCATGCTTTTCCATCCCATCTCTTCCGATAACAAGGATGCAACTGCATCCTCATACTCCAATACAAATTGTGTGGTACTACCAATTGCTATGGCCAGATTATCCCAAGCGTATGGAAATGAACATAATAAAGTAATACACTTATCTTCTTTTGCAAGCATAATATTAACAGAGACAAGTTGACTTACTAGAGTATTGAAGGCATTTAAATGCTCTGTCATAGAATCTCCATCTTCCATCCTAAGATGATACAACTTCTTTTGAAGAAACAACTTGTTTACCAAGGACTTTGATTGATACAAATTCCCCAACTCATCCCATAGTTCCTTGGCTCTATATTATCCTGACACATTCAATAACACCTAATCTTCCAAACAAAGTCTAATCATACTCCTTTCTCTTCTAT
The DNA here is from genome assembly GCA_032191745.1 of Picea mariana. Lineage (NCBI taxonomy): Eukaryota > Viridiplantae > Streptophyta > Pinopsida > Pinales > Pinaceae > Picea > Picea mariana. The sequence goes on along the minus strand of JASDQU010500688.1, from coordinate 50,772 downwards.
CCAAATTCTCCCAATCTTCTTTTGACATACCAGTAGATTGAGTACTAGTAGTTTGTGTACGAATAGACTGTGTACTAGTAGGTTGTCTACCAGTAGACTGTGTACCGGGATCCACAATAATCCATTGTTCTTTATCTACAATAAGGTCCTCCATATTGAGCTTCCATAGCTAAAACTTTTGATCATTGAACTTCTCAATCTTGATTCTAGCACTGCTTTCCATTCTCTTTCAACACACGAATCACCACTGTAAATATCCCATTGAACCCAGGTTTATCACATACACAAGATAATCATGATCTATCAAAACTGAGCCAAACCCTCTGAAACAAAGGCATCCCCTTGAATTAAAGCAATGCATATATATTCTTAAGAAAAATGTCAATTACTCAATGGTTCATACACATAGTATAGAGAGATTTATGCTACAAACCCTTAACTAGGAGAAAACCAACATTCCTTCGTGTTGCACCTCTCATCTCTTCATTGTATTAATTTCACAATTCATACTAAAATATATATAATATTTAAGTGTTCTACAACTACCAAAACCCTAATCCATTAATCCGAGATTAATTTATAAAACTGTTAAAAATAGCGAAAAACACGCTAAAATAGAAAAAAATGCCCCTAAAATTTTTTGGGACGTTGCCCCAAACCTTGTCGCTTGGCCCCCACTCGGCCAGCGCTCGATGCACATGTACACCACTACTAGGGAGGGATCGTCAGGCGCAGTTGTCAAATCTGACGCACCCCCACACAAACATGCAAATAATATAACACCTACCCAACACTAGCACCTCTGTTGTTGTTGTACAACCATGTACTTGCAACTTTTCCAAACTTTTATGCGCTTGTCTTCATTGCAACCTACGCATGTACATACTTTTTCTTTCTACAGCCTGCGTATGTATGCACCTTTCTACACTATATCCCACGTACATAGGCGCCCTGAGCGACCTGCCTAATGCGTACAACTTCAGAACTCTGCTCCAATCTAATGGACCTTTCTATGACTGTACATGTTGCTTCTCTACTTCCTAGATCTATCCTTGCTACCAAATCTATCTGTTGTTGCCTCCTCCTTTGGACTGATTAGATATCTAGGCGAAAGTCCTTATTCACCCTTGATGAGATCTCTTTGAGAAAAAATCCATCTCTCCTCTCTCTATGAATAACCGACTCTAATATATTTTTTATCTCTTGAGGTACTCTCTAGACAAAAGTCCTTCTTCACCCTTGTTGATATCCTCTTGAGTCACAATTTTTTGTGGCTAAAGCACTCAATGAATTTCACTGCCGAAACTGCCTTTGTACAACCTGTACGATCTTGTACACATCGGTTCCAACTGAAACCCACGTACGTATGTGAGTTTCTTTATTGGAATCCACATATGGCTTCATAGTCCTGCAAAACAAAGTTTTGCCTTTATACATATGTTTCCCAGAAATCCGTCTTTTGATTTTTTCTTGTTGGTTTATAGATCTACTAAAATCTCTTGCAGGTCTGATCGATCTGTTGCAAAAGATAGTGGATTTGTTCTTGGTCCTTCAAACACCCACTGCAACACTCTTGATCCAATAGATCTATTGTAGTAATGATAGATTTGAACTAGATCTATCTCCTGGTCACTCAAATCTAATAGATCTGTCATTGTGAAACCTGAGATTAGATCCCTCATAGAGTTCAAGATTTGATACCATGTTGATTGTTGTGTCAGGGCTATCTCCCTCTGAACGTATGAATACTTTCCCTCTCTAAAGTCACAAAAAAACCCTTGTCCTCCAAAACTGAAACTGAGAGCAAGTTCTTCTTTAGTTCTGGTACATAAAGCACACCTTGGACCTCTAACAAATCCCCTAACTCAATATGAAATATGATAGTTCCCTTCCCCTTCACTGCATACTTGGAATCATCACCAAGCTCCACATGGGTCCCTGAGTCTTACATTAGTCTGCTGAATAACTCCTGTGCTTCTAGTTCTTGTTGATTTTATTAATATAAAATATGGATTCCCATCCTGGGATAATGGTTTGCTTGAGGAATAATACAATGTAGCAAATAGCCTAACCTATCACACCTCAAGATCAATCTTTTGATCTTGTTGGCCAATATCTCCCTAGTTTCCTCTTTTATCCTTTCCTTAGACCCTGCCCCTACACACTTGGATGAAAATTCCTTCTCCACCCAATTCAATGAGATCTCACTATCTCACTTTATGTGTCTTTTCGGTCCACTGAGAAACAACCAACTCCTGCAACCGAGCACTTATGTTGTTACTGTACGATCCTATACTTGCAACTTGCACAAGTTGTTCCTTATACAACCCACATATGTACATGCTCTGAGATACTAAAACCCACATATATATGCGACTTTCATTTTTGGAACCCACGTATGTATGTGCATGTTGCTACAACATCCCATGTACAACTCCGGAACTCTAGTCCAATCTATTGGACCTTTTTTGTACTGCTCTTCTACCCAAATCTATCCTTGCTACCAAATCTATCTATTGTCGCTTCCTCCTCCTTTGGACCGATTAGATCTCTAGGCGAAATTCCTCCTTCACCCTTGCTAAGATCCTCTTTGAGAAAAAATCCTTCTTTTCTCTTTCTATTAGTCACTGACTCCAATAGATCTGTTATCCCTTGAGTTGATCTCTAGATGAAATTCCTTCTTCACCCTTGTTGATATCCTTTTGAGTCATAGTCCTTCATGGCTCAAGCACTCAATGAATTTCACTACTGACACTGCCTATGTACAACCTATATGATCATGTACACGTCTGTTCTTACTGAAACCGACATATTTATGCAACTTTCCTTATTGGAATCCACGTATGTACATGATTGTTGCCACTGCAACCCGTGTTCAACATCATACTCATGCAAAACCAATTTTTACCTATGTACGACTGTTTCCTAGAAATCTATCCTTCGAGATATTCCTGCTAGTTTACAAATATGCTAATATCTCTTGCATGTCTGATATATATGTTGCAAAAGATAGTGGATATGTACTTGGTCCTTCAAACACCCACCGTGACACTCTCAATCTGATAGATTTGTTTTTTCAACCATATATTTGAACTAGATCTATCTCTCGATCACTAAGATCTAATAGATCTGATGTTGTGCAACCTAAGATTTGATCCCTCTTAGAGTGACTGCTCTGATACCATGTTGAAATCCCATTACTCTATCACCTATGTATCTTTTTATTTAGTGATTTCCTTACTGCAAATCAAATTAGTAGCTCACAAAACAAAAATACACTACTAGAATATTCAACTAAAATAAAGATAGCGGAAGCAATATTGGAAACCAAATCATGCATACATGAACACCAATATTTTTGGGTAGATACCCCTGGAAAAACCCCAGATGGAAAACCAATACTAAGATGATTTTATTATGATAAAATTAGGGCTCCCGTAATAGGGGCAATGGCCCACTGTGTAAGGTATCATATCTATTATAATAGCCGAAAACATAAATATTGCAGAGAATAACAACAGAACAACACAATAGATAAAACCACAACACCATAATAATACCTTTATTGATAGGAAATGATGTTCACTTGTGTCTTTGAGGGGGAAACCTTCATTAGAGCAACGCTCTATTACAATAATTCTCAAGACAAAACTTCTCATACCCTCTACTCCTTCTAGAGGAAGATCCTTCTAGAAGAGGAAGCTTTTATTAGGTCTTCTTACATTTGACTTATTCTTCCTTATTGCCTGGCCTTATTAATATTTTCCTTTATTACATGGAAATATATTATTCTACCTACGTGAGTGGTTAGGGAGGTTAGGTCCCTAACATGTCCTCCCCCTTAAAAACAACCTTGTCCTCAAGGCTTAAGATGAGGAAATTGTTGCAGAATGGTAGTTGGCTCCCATGTGGCATCTATTGGAGTTGTATCTTTCTACTGGACTAACACTTCCTTGATGGTGCACTGACGAAGATGATGCTCACACTGGTCCAAAATTGCTTGTGGCTGCAACCAGATGGATCCTTCTTCATTCAACTCGAGAATGTTGGTTTGAGTTTGACACTTAGTTCCAATCACCTTCTTTAAGCAGGAGACATGAAAAACAGGATGGAGCTTAGAATGACTAGGAAAAACTAACTGATAGGCCACTTGTCCCACATGCTTGAGAACTATATAAGGACCATAAAATTTGGGCACCAAATTCTGAAAATGGTCGTCCTTGAGTGAAGTTTGCTTATAAGGTTGCAGTCGAAGAAACCTCTGGTCTCCTTCAACAAATTGACATTCAGAGCAACCTTGATCTGCTTGTTGCTTCATGTGATTCTGAGCCATGAACAAATGATCTTTGAGGGTATGGAGAATAGCCTCGCCAACTATAAGCATTTGGTCAACCGCTTAGAACTTCAAGACACCTGACATGTATGAGAGAACTGAAGGTGGATTTTGTCCATATATTGCTTCAAAAGGAGTCATGCAAGTAGCTGTATGGTAAGAAGTGTTGTACCACCATTCAACTAGTGGTAACCATTGAGCCCATTGATTTTTCCTTTCAAATGAAAAACACCTCAAATATGTTTCCAAACACTTGTTGACAACTTCAGTTTAACCATCAGTCTGAGGATGATAGGTTGTGTTGAGATGCAATTGGGTGCCCTATAAACTAAACAATTCTTGCCAAAAATTGCTGGTGAAAGTGGGATCTCGATAACAAACAATAGGATGAGGCATGCCATGAAGCTTGAAGACATGATCCATGAAAATTTGAGCCACAATGGAGGTGGTAAATTGGTGTTGAAGAGCACATAAATGAGCATACTTGGAAAGACAATCATTGACCACCATGATAATTGACTTATTGCCCAATTTAGGTAAGCCCACAATAAAATCCATAGAGATATCCCTCCAAATAGTGGGTGGAATTGGAAGCGGTTATAGAGTTCCAAGAGCTTTGATTATTTCTCCCTTGTTGCATTGACAAACATCACATTCTGCCACAAAAGTGCGAACTTGTGTTTCATACCATCCTAGAAGAAAGAACGTTTGACCCGATCATAGGTTTTGGTAAACCCTGAGTGCCCAACTGTGGGTATAACATGAAGCTTAGAAAGGACCATGGATTTAAGTTGTGACTATTTACTTAAATAGAAATGACCTTTGTAGCGAAGCTCATCATTGTGCCAAGAGTACCTAGGGGAAACTGGAAAATTGGCTTGCAATTATTGGATCAGATGCAAAATTTTGGGATCTTGTATCCATTCTTAGAAAACATATTGGAGCCAATCTGGTACAATGAAGGAGAGGGAAAAAAGAAACCCTTCATCTTCATATTTTCTTGAAAGAGTGTCATCAACCACATTTTCTTCTTTTTTTTTCTTGTAAATGATCCCATAATCATATACAAAGAGCTTAGTCACCCATTTTTGTTTCTCCGGGGAGGAAGGGTGTTGCTCCAGAAAATACTTGAGGCTTTGATGATTTGTCTTGATTTGGAAGCATTTCCCCAATAGATAAGGGCGCCAAAGATCCACTCCATGCAGACTATCCAACATTTCCTTTTCATAGATTGATTAGCCCAAATTTCACTCTGACAATTGTTTGCTGGTCAAGGCCAGATGCCGACCATCTTGCATAAGGAATGCTCCAATTCCTCTCCTGGAAGCATCACATTCTAGGACAAAGGTATTTGTGAAATCAGGAAGGTCCATGATCAAAGTGGTGCACATAGCCGCCTTCATGGACCCACCATTGGCAATCATGATTTGAAAATTATTGATTGCACAGATATAGCAATTAGGTTCTTGGGAAATGTGGAGATGAATAAAATTATGGTTTCTTCCACTATCAACAAGGATGATGACCTTTCGATGCTTAATGTAACCAATTAGCTTCAGGTTTTGGGGAGCAAAGAAGCCAATGAGAGAATTCAGAGAAATGACCAGTTCAACTTCAAGAGGGTTGGAAGGTGGAGTCATGTCAGTGGGTTCGGGTGACTCAGCCACAGGGGGAGCCTCAACATTGTCTTCAGAAACATCCTTGAAGATGTCCATAAAAAGATTTTGTTCCTTACACTTGTGCCCAAGAAAATATTATTCATCACAATTATAACAAAGGTCCTTGAGTTGGCATTTAGCCATTTATACCCTAGTCAATTTCTAGATCTTTAGTGGAGTGGAAGGAGGAGTGGGAGTGACTGGTTTAGGGAGAGGAATAAAAGAGGGTTTTCTGGTTTGATTAGAGACAACCTGTTGTGCTTCCTTAGCTATTTTAGTAGCTTCCACCCAACTCTGAGGCCGAGCTATGAGGACATGGGAACATATCTCATCCTTGAGGCCACTGATAAAACATTCTCAGAAAAAACATCAGGCATGTTGTCTATGCGTAAAGCCAATTGCTCAAAAGTAGTTATAAAGTATTCCACTATGTTAGATTGTTTCAAATTTGTCAAATGGTCTAAATGGTGGGTGCCAGTGTCAAAGAGTTCATAAAGTTATACAAAAAATTGTGTCCAAGCCACATATCCTTGGAGGGCATTTTTTTTCCATTGCCACCATTGCCAATGTTCCATATCAAGATGGAGAACACCATACCTTAGTTTGGCCAGCTTATTAGTAATGTCATACAAAGAGAAATAATGTTCCATTTAAGTGATCTAACCCGTGGGGTTTGAGCCATCAAATTTATTCACCTCCACAAGATGGGGATGCAGGTCCCATTGAAAGTCATGGGAAGGAAAAGAGGTGGAATGGGAGGATTTCATACCATTGGGGTTATAAGGTGTGTAAGAAGAGAACAGATATGGGGTGGGTTTAAACAAGGCAATCAAAGTGTTCACTGTGTCCTAGAATTGTTGACGGGTGGCGGTCAATTGAGTGATGGTTGTGGGAAGTGATTCGAGTGGAGCAAGACGAGAGTTGATGTTACCAATACTGGACATAATGGAAGAGATATCACTCTGGGTTTGGTCATGATATTTGGCCAAGGTGGTGAGACGTTGTTCCCAATCTTAGTTGCAAGTGTGGGCCACGGGGAAAAATGGGACTGCACATAAATGAGTCGCTGGTGATTCGAACCACTACGATCAATGCAAAGAGAGGTAGTCAATGGGATAAATTCCCAATAGAGGTTTCGAGAAGGGGTCAGGTCCATCGAAATTTTTTTCCTGAAAAATGATAGGTATGACTGTGATCAGGGCGAAGAGAGGAATCCAATGGGATAGGTCTCAATTAATGGTGTCGACAAGATCTAGACTTTTTTTTTACTCTTGCGGAGTTATACTCCAGTCTGAATAATACTGCAGTGACGAAATGGACAAATGTTTAACAGGAAAAAATGTGTAGGAATTTCGCAACTAGAATGCAGAAGACACAGTTGCACATCACATCAATAGATCTTGTCTGTTCTGTTTCTATTTCCATCCCAAAGGTTAGGGTATTCAAGGTTTCTACAAACAAGGGGTTTCCCTGTGCTATACCTCTCTGATATATGTGTGGGGTTCGACAGTAGTACTCGACCCAATATCTCAGGGTACCAAGGAGGCTAGATTGTGCCCTTAGCCATACTACCGACTACCCAGGTACTAGAGAGTATCTTACCGAATGTTGTTCTCGGTGGCACTATTGCAATCAGGCAACCAATTGGTTTATCTATGGAGGGATNNNNTGATTCATATACAGGTATTGTTTGATGCGCTACCACTTGAATGGGTACCAACAGAGGTTACAAGGGTGGCCAAAAATGTGTGCTTAAGTACCACTTTTAGTTCCTGTTATTGCTCAGTTTGTATTTTAGTTCACAGGCTACATGATAGTGGAAAAACTGGTGTAACAGGAACCTTCCCCACCCACTGTCACCTCGATGGGGAGGTTCTTTCTGTTTAGGGAGGTTAGCCTAGGGGAGACGTCCCCGGTAACCTGGGGTTTGAAGAGGCAAAGAATATAAGGTCAAAGTTAAGGTTTTCCCTCCTCTTAGGTTACCACCAGTATCAGATATTTCGGCTAATCAACCAATAAAGAAGTGAAGTCCCTTATGAGAACACCTGCACGGAAAAAGACAATAGCAAAACAATATGTATATTTGTAGGTTATAATTCAAAGGGTTAGTACTTCTTGACTATTTGATTTCATTTAACAAGCAATTTAATAGACAAAATGAGGTCAACGTTTTGCTAAATAGTCTATGCAAGAGGACCAATTCATCAATGTCTATAATAATGATCAAGCCAACAGTATTTTCAATCAACAATAGCTCAATAAATGTTTGATGTCATCATTAATTGCTTATTTGCTAGTTAGAAAGGTTGCTGCGTCAAGTATGATGTCAGCCTAGGTTAGTAGTGTTAGGGTTAGTTAGGGTTTCAAGAATAAAGTTTCAAAAGATGATTTTGCACACTACAAGCTCAACGTTGTAAGTCTAACCAGTTCCTTAGGGTGAAATGGAGTCAAAAGCAAGGGCAAAAGAAATCTTGGGAGGATTTAGAATTCAGAGACTGGAGGGTAGGGTTCTATGGTGTTGCAATGGTAGGGCCCTAGAATCAAAACCCTAAGGGAAGGAGGCTCATTCCGGTGTTGCTTAAGCAAGGCCTCATGCTCCTTCCTCTTTCTCTAAACACACTTGGCAAAACGGTTAGCTTCAAAGTACAGATCTAAGGGAGAAAAGTGTTGCAGGAGCAAGGCTTTTCAAACCCTAGAAGGTTAAAAGTCTAGGTGTAGACTTAACTAGGCCTAGGACATCTCCTCATTTCAACCTATAACTTCAATGCTAACTCAGAAAAGGAGAGAAAGTGTAGCAACGACTAGGCTTTACCTTCCTTTATCAATGGCTAAAACAATTTCTCAAACATGGGGACATATAGCAACGACCTACTAGTGTGCTTGCTACCTAGGGTTTCAAGATTCAACAATATAATAGCAATATAATAGAAAAATGTAATAAATCAAGCCTACAACCATTCACTTAAGAAGTTTTGCATGAAAAATTCACTTACATATCATGAAGAATGCATAATCAAACCCTAGTTGTAAAGCTTCCATGAGAGAAACACCATATATGCCAAGAGAAATCCTCCAAGAAGAGTTGCGCCTCACTTAGAACACCAAAAATACCAAACAAAAGGCTAAAAGATAGTCTCTCACAAGAGAGTGAGTTATGTTATGTCCAAAATGAGGAAAAACGTCCTCTATTTATACCAATCCATGACCTTTCAATTAAAAAATAGGTCATCAAAACAGCCGACAAGTTTGACTACAAAATTAACACTGTTTTAACATTAATTGCTGGAAAAATGTCACAATATGAGCAAAAGGTGGGATGTCAAGCCCTTCTGAGGGAGACGTTGGCCCTTTTTGGACAAATCCAACATTCATAAGTGAGACGTTGGCCCTTCTAGGGCATCCTCCAAGCTGCCACATGTGCCAATAACCTCAGCACACTGCCACATGCTCAAGATAACGTCCAGCTCTCCTAGGTGACGTCCTGTCCATCAAAGGAAAACGTTCCATTTGCAGTGGGTGATTCCCCCTAGGCCGGGCTCTGCCAAAGTGTCCTGGGTGGAACATCCTTCTTTCTTCCTGTGCAAAAGCTCATCACAACGTTGTCCTTTCTCTGCCATCCCAACAACCATCTGATGGGCTCTTCAGCCCCATGGAGGTCCGAGCTAATCATATCCCCATGTGTACCGGTCCACTGGTACCTGTCCGTCGGGTATGGTCCTGTACATCAAAAACTTTTCCCTCCATGGGCTCATTAGTCCTCGGGATCATAGCAATGTCAATCATATTTCATCATTAAATTTATCAAATACATGCATAAAACCCCTAGCATATCATCTAATAGCTCAAAGACATTACACTGATCTACTATACAAAGTTGAAGAAATAGACAGAACAACCTATTGGGTCAGTGTCCATAAGAAGAAGAAAGTTTCCACAGAAGACTATTCAAGCCATGTTCATGAAGTGATATGGTCTAAGGATGTCCGGTCATAGTGAAGACCAGGGGTAGGTATTGTCCGTGGGTGCCTTTGTAGGAGGTGAGATGTACCTGTCATGGATGCACTTTTTCCAAGCCCCTTTATTGCCTTTATTCTTTATTTATTTC
>JASDQU010500688.1:1099-20553 GCA_032191745.1 Picea mariana | reverse complement strand
AAACTACTTCAGTGAATGTGTTTTGGGTTTAAGAGACATAAACGATGAACCTGAAGGGTTGGCGGTAACTGAGGCTATTAGTGGATTTGAAGCTTCTGCAAGCTCGAGAGGTCTGTAGCTTAGCCGAACCCGATTGTGTGTTGGAAGCTTTGATCTCCACAACAAGAAAAATACAAACTAAGATATCTGAGAATGTATTGTTCCTCTCCCTGGATGGAGCTTGCATGGTCTGAGCAATGTGGAACTGCCCACCTACTGAACTCTCGTTGTGAACACAATTATTAGGTAAACCTGTTTAGGTTGGCCATTTCTATCACCAATGGTTGTAGTTATAATGTGGCTTGACTCTGCATCCATACCATCAACAATAGTTGGCTCAATATCCTGTAATTGATTTACATTGACATGTGAGGGAAGAACTGTGTATAAAAAATGCTTCCATGAAAACAAGAAACAAACATCATTCTTTCATCTCTTAGTTCAAAATCAAGTTTTCCTCTTGAAACAAAAAATATTAGCTTACTTTTTCATCGTCGACATCCAAATTTTTGTATTTTATCCTCATTTCAATCATCTCTCTACCAAGCCAATTGACATCGTTCACTGACCCTTTCAACCTGTTGATTGTCCTTGAACTCCCCACACCTCCATTGTGCCCTAAGCTTGTTGATGCCATAAATGGCTTAAGTTTCCACAATCTGGAAAAAACAGTGTATTCTTCCCCTTGGGATTCTACTCCCCACTCTTATCTCATTTTAATTTGATCAACCAACAAATGCTTCCAAGTTATAGAAACCAAGTTATGAACTATGTCACAATGTTGACAACAATCGCAACTATTAAAAAATGCAGACATATTTCCAAATGTGGCTACCTATACTAAATCACAACAACATGCATTTCCCTTTAAATGAATCTCAGTACTAGATATCTAACTTCATCTCAAGCCTGTGGGTACTAAATATCCCAGCATGATCTTCGACATTTGAAGACTTCATAAGCATATGGATGCTAAAATATCAAATACAATGACATTAGAGAGCAAAACAATATAGGGAGGTCCACCGATCGAACATCTTAGGCATGCCATGCTTGAATGTTATACCTGGGGAAACTACTTCAGTGAATGGGTTTTGGGTCTAAGAGACATAAACGACAAACCCAAAGGGTTGGTGGTAACTGAGGCTAGTAGTTGATTTGAAGCTTCTGCAAGCCCAAAAGGTGCCCAAGAGGTCTGTAGCCCAAGAGGTGCCCAAGAGGTATGTAGCTTAGTTGAACTTGATTGTGTGTTGGAAGCTTTGATCTCCACAACAAGAGAAATTCGAACTAAAGTATCTGAGAATGGATTGTTCCTCTCCCTGGATGGAGCTTGCATGGTTTGAGAAGATACGAGTTATTTGGAGTGGCATGTATAAAAAAATATTGAAAGAATGACAATGACAGTTATAAACTCGACGTTTATGAGGGAAGCGACTTTTTTGTATATGTAGAAAAATGATTTATTTTCATGCGCATCTCAATAAAAGGCATGTCAGTTACTTAAACAATAGTTGTTTCGATTCAAAACGACAATCGTTGTAATGTGAGGGCCACAGTCCACGTGGTATTTTATTTTACAACACTGCATTCCATGAAAGTACACGTGTAAGGCACTGTCTATGGCACCCTTAATAAGAAATTAGTTTCTTACTCCCGATTATCAAACAAGTTGCAGTAAGGCACCGTGACCCTGTGGCAAGCCATCTCTTCCACCTTTTTAGCAATGTTTTCGCCTTAATTTTTTTTTTTTTAAGACCTCAATATATAGAGGTTACTTATATTCAGATTTTGTTGAAATAGATTTTTCAGATTTATGATTTCCTTACAGATTTTATTAAAATATGTTTTCCATATCATTTATTTTCTTAAATGCATTTCATCTGCAATGAGATAAGAATTTTTTTTCGAAAGCTTTGCAGTTTAATGATATGGCTGGACGTAGGCCACATGTTCTGTGGCCAAACTCATAACTCTGTATTACCCTAAAAAAATATTAGGGCGCTGAGATCGAATCTCGGTTTTTGAAAATTCCCACGGGCCTATAAAATCCACCCTCTATGAAAATCCCAAGGAACTCCAGATCTGTCGATATTATGGTATTCTGTCATCACATTAAGAGCAGGACGAAAACACACATGAACTGAATTTTTAAATTTTTTTATTTTAATCTAGGGTCTTTTGAAAAGATTGTAGCTCACTCTCATACCACAAGCTCAACTAGAATGATAGAATTGAGAAAAGAATTATTGGGGGATGGAAAGTTTATTATGGGATTGAAAACAATTGTAATTCAGTCTATCTTTGGATTTGGGATAAGAAGAAACTCCTCTTTGAAACTCTCGTTACACATGTTATTCTTTATGGATGTGAAGTCTGGGGTTGTAGTGTCTCTCGTGAATCCTGGGGAAAGATAGAGAAAATACAAAATAATTTTATAACCTATAATCTCAAAATTAAAGAAAATATGCCCTATCCCATCCTCTTAGAAATAAACCTCTCCCCCAATGAGAGCACTACTATGACTAGATACCTAATGTATAAGAATAAGTTAAACAACATGGAAGACAAGAGGCTTCCAAAATTGCTTCAAAATCGAGTCGTAACGACCATTGACTGGATGGCATAAATATGCCCAGTGTTGACTAAACTATTGGGGAATCATGGAAGACACCATTTTGCAGAATTACTATTACAAAGATCATCAAATCAAAATTTAAGGAGAAAATGTGGTGTGATAAAGAGTTAGAGGAAAAAATAAAGTTAAGGTATTATAAGGATGTAATCAACCCTAATCTAGAAGATCAAAATGATCTATCTTGTTTTGACGAGTGTAAAGAAAAAAATAAGCATTGCTAAGATAAGAACAAATTCTCACAAGCGCCATAGTGAAATTCGGAGTTGATCAATTCCTAAAACTCCATGTGATGAAAGAGTGTGCCACCTTTGGGACACTAAGAAGGTTGAAGATGAAAAACACTTTCTCTTAGATTGTCTAGCCTATACCCAGATTAGATATCATTTTCAAAATATTCGTCACACTACCAACCTTCCTAACCTTTTAACAAAACTATGGTGATCTTGGAAAACTTCTCTTAATGTTTTTGGAGCACGGAAACAAAATTCTAAAGAATGCCAAGTAGTCACTTACCCTCTTAAGATTGGTTAGACCAATTCAATCTTATTGGACATTAATCATCATCATCATATATTTATATTTTTCTCTTTTTAATATTAAACATTATAAAAATTAAAGAATTAACAAAAAAAGTCAAAATGCTTTTACCAATAAACGATTACTATATAACCTAATATAACAAGTGCTGCATGGCAGCATAGTCCCTGCCAGTTTGGGATGGGAGTAAATGCGAGCGAGTACAAACATGTGGCTAGCAAGTAGAAATACATTTGGTTTTCATGCTGAACATAATATTCCCGAATTAGTTCTTCCTGGAATATATCCAAAAATATCAACATTTAAAAGGTTCTTGGACAAAAAAAATTGGGCATCTGATGTTCCGTGACCTACAAATAGCACCCACAGTTCCGCGATATACAAATAGACAAGCAGAGTTGCGGATTATAGAAATTTATCAAAAAATAATAATGTCTGTTACATATCTCTGGAAATTACATGAACATTTAAAAGCATACGATAGAATAGTAATAACATCTGATACATAGGTTCGTGGAGAAAAACACAAAAAAATTAGCATTCTCGAATTGGTTTGCTTTAAAACAAAGGATTTTCTTGGAAACAAAAAAATTTAGCATTGCCGAATTAGTTTTCTTTACATATGTTTTACATACGCTTGTGGAGAGAAACACAAAAAAATAATAGCAACCTCTATTACATAGGTTCGTGGAAAAAAACACAAATAAATTAGCATTCTCGAATTAGTTATCTTTAAAACAAGGGATCCTGGACACAAAAGAAATTGAAATTTATCAAGTTTTATAAGGTAGATATTTAGTTTTATACATACGAAATATGTACTTTTATAAAGTATGGGGATGAGATTTTATAGAGCATGCACGAAGTCCTCATTCCATACTTAGCAAGTTTTTGGATCATGGGTTCTCGGCCTAGAGGGCTAAAAAATGGGCCTCTGTTGTTCCGTGGCCTACAAATAGCACAGAGAGTTCCGCGATATACAAATTGAGAAGCGGATTTGCGGACTATATAAACTTATAAAAAAATAAATAATGTTTAGTACATATCTCTGAAAATTACATAAACATTTAAAAGCATACAATAGAGTAGTAATAACGTCTGTTACATAGGTTCATGTAGAAAAAACACAAAAAAATTAGCATTTCCGAACTAATTTTCTATAAAACAAAGGGTTTTGGACAGAATAAAAATCGAAATTTATCAAAGTATATGATCATGGGCACCCAAAGTATAGGATCTAGAATAGTAACAACGTCATGCAAGATAAAAAATTTAGCATAGAATAAGACACAAAAAATTGTAGCAGACCTCCATACTTAGCCAATGTTTGGATCGCGGGTTCTCGGGCTGGTGGGTTCAAAATTGGGCCTCTGTTGTTCTGTAGCCTACAAATAGCACTAAGAGTTCCGCGATATACAAATTGACAAGTCAACAGACAAAAAATTAAGCATAGAATAGGACACAAAAAATGTAGCAGACCTCCATACTTAGCCAGTTTTTGGATCGCGGGTTCTCGGGCTGGCGGGCTCAAAATTGGGCCTCTCTTGTTCCGTGGCCTACAAATAGGACCGAGAGTTCCGCGATATACAAATTGAGAAGCAGACTTGCAGACTATAGAAATTTATCAAAAATAAAAAATGTCTGTTACATATAATAACGTCTGTTACATAGGTTCATGGAGAAAAAGACAAAAAAATTAGCATTTCCGAATTAGTTTGTTTGAAAGCAAAGGCTTCTAGATAGAAGAAAAATCAAAATTTATCAAAGTATAGGTTCCTGGACACCCAAAAAGTTAGCATACAATACAATAGTAACAACGTTGTGCAAGACAAAAAAATTAGTATACATTAGGACACAAGAAATGTAGCAGACCCGAATTAGTTTTCTTTGGAAGAAATGAGAAAGGTTCTTGGACAACCAAAATTTAGTATACAATAAATGCATTCCCGAATCAGTTTTCTTTGGAATTTATCAAAAATTTCTCGGGCTGGTGGGCTCAAAATTGGGCCTCTCTTGTTCCGTGGCCTACAAATAGGACCGAGAACTCTGCGATATACAAATTGAGAAGCAGACTTGCAGACTATAGAAATTTATCAAAAATAAATAATGTATGTTACATATAATAATGTTTGTTACATAGGTTCGTGGAGAAAAAGACAAAAAAAATAACATTTCCGAATTAGTTTGTTTGAAAGAAAAGGCTTCTAGACAAAAGAAAAATCAAAATTTATCAAAGTATAGGTTCCTGGACACCCAAAAAGTTAGCATACAATACAATAGTAACAACATCGTGCAATAAAAAAAAAAATAGCATACATTAGGACACAAGAATTGTAGCAGACCCGAATTAGTTTTCTTTGGAAGAAATGAGAAAGATTATTGGACAACCAAAATTTAGTATACAATAAATGCATTCCCGAATCATTTTTCTTTGGAATTTATCAAAAATTAATAATGTGTGTTACATATTTCTGAAAATTTAAATGTGTTTGTCATATAGACTGAGATTGGGGCTCCCATGGACCATAAAAAGAAATAAGTACAAGAATTAGGAATGTCGAAAGTAGAAGTGCGCGACGATAGAAGTGCGCGACGATAGAGAGGAAGACCTGAAAATAAGAAATTGGAAGTTATGAGTCTTTGGTTACATTTTTCTATTTAAAGAGGTCATAAGTGGATTGATAAAGAAAACAAGATGATAGTATAGACTTAAATTGGATTGATAAAGAACACAAAATGCCAGTATAGACTTACTATGAACCTGATGCGTTTTTGTTGTTGTTGTCAATGGTTAGTGGAGTCTTGTCCACCGGTTGTTGCCCTTCCTAGACGAGGTTGTCCGTTCTCTGTTGGAACCATTCTTCGATACAACTTTTCATGGGGGCCACGTTGATTTCATCCCGGATTTCTATGTCGTAAAGGTCGTTTTCTAATTTCCTTAGATCCATTGAAATACTATGCAGACTTTGTTCAATTTCTTCATTGTGTGCCGCATACTCCAGTACCCAACGCTTGTGGTCATCTAGATGATGTTCAACTATGCTGTAAAACTTTTCGAAAGACAACCCCTTTAAAATATCAACTTGTTCCTGGAAGGCTTCTTTGGTGATTGACAAGGATTTGAGAATTAAGTTTGGGTCTTGAACCTTGTTGGTACTTCTGGCTAAGTCCATTTGGATCAGGCTTGTGAATAAATTTTTCTTTTCTGATATGAGTTGTTTACATGATTTGACAATGAGCTCCAGGTTGTTAAATTTTCTTTTGCCAGCATGCTTTTACTTTTTTGGCCCGCTTTGTCGAGGGGAGTTTCTCTTGTCTTTTTTTTAGTTCCGATGTGTTGACGACATAGTTGGAAAAATGGGTCAGCACCAGTTCACAGAAATGCCAGTCTTTTTTTAAATTCGCCTCCAAATGTTCCAGGAAATCATTTGCCTTCTTTCCGAAGGAAACTAAATTTGGTGATGTTTCCCAGGCTTCAGTGACTAGCTCCATTCTTTTGTTGATGTTATTCTCTACAAGGGCTCTAGAGCATGCAAGGAGGGTAGAGGATACTTTCATCTTAGCTGCAGTGGTAGCAGGCACGATTTTTTCCAAAGGATTGGAAAATTATGGAATTGCAATGAAAGCCTGCTCAAATTCGTTGAGGCGGTCTTCCAGATTGGCATTTTTCATCTCAATTCCTTCAATGCAATCACGAAGAATTTCACCGGTTACTTGGTGAAATGAGGATATTTGGGACGACTGCATTTTCCTAAAGTTAATCTCTGTGCAAGATTTGCCTTTCCTGTTTGTTACATCTCTCTTTTCAATGACCATACTTTTATATTGGTTGTAAAAAACAACGCTCTGGAATATGAAGGATTCATCTTCGTAAAAAATTTTGGTCTCAGATATTTCCACCGTGGATGACCCAATTTTGTGCATGTGCTCAGTTTCAATTTCAAGTTGCAGCTGTTCACTTTCAATTTCGGGTTTCTCCGCCTGGCCTACATTTTTTTTTCTCTTCTTCGTCACTGGAAGTTTGTGAGAACTATCAATTTTTATGCGAGGAGGGTTCTTATCTCCTCCTCCGTTTGAATATTTCTGGGTTGCTTTCTTACTGGGGTGGGCTATCAAAGCGATGCTCCGTGATGTCATGCTCTTGGGAGTGCTGGTGGGGGACTGGGTACTTTTCTCGCCGGATAATTTTCCATGTTGTCTGTACAATTCAGTCGCGCTTTGCAATGTCTTTGCGTCGCAATTGGTAGAAGCAGGATTGTTGTCCACACTGTCCCTGTCTTGGGTCAGGTGTCTATGGATAAAAGAGTTTTTAAAGACAATTCCCAGTAAATATTCTCTAAATATCCCATTAGGGTCGAACCCTTTTAGCCTTTCAACATACGTTAGGTTCAATTTCTTGAAATGGGTGGCAAACTCATCAATCTTGTCCATGTTTCTGCACACGAAGTCTCCAACTTTCCAGGGCAGAGGAATGAATTGTTTTTTTTTCTTGTCATGGAAAAAATGCAACCATTTGTTGTATTGCCTTGCTATTTCTGCAACAAACATCTTGTCCATGATGTGGCATCGAAGTAAAGCAGGATTTTCCTTAGAGCCAAAGATCATGAGGACACTGTGATTTTCCTTTCCTTCAAGTGTGCCATTCCTATTCAAAAACTTGGTTGCCTGGCCAAACATCCGCGGAACATCCTTGCCTGACAATAAATCTTTGAAAACTGAGACAAAGCCATTAAAAACTTCATAAAAACAATGGGAGGCCTTGTGCCTCCACAGAGCCTTGTACCAGAATGTTACTGGGTCGAATCCACAATTTATTTTATTGGAAAGAGAAAGTTTTGGAAACGGGAAGCAATGCACTATTGCGAAAATCAAGTTGGATGACATATAAAATTTATTCGATTCTTTGAATCGTGACAACTGGGAACATAACTCAATGGAAATTAGCTTCCCCTAATCGAAAATGTATTGTTCCTTGATTGTGAAATACAAAGTATAAATAATTATATGGGAAATGCTTGCCGTTGATCCCTGGTCCATTATTCTTGTAAACAACCAAGCAATTTCCCGGAATGGATTTCTAAAGGAACTTACCTGCAACCTTGTGATATCTTCAGGAACTGTTGTTGGGTCTTCGAGGAAGTTGGCTAAGATGTCCAACTCGTTATCATGTTTTTCTAGAAACTGCTTGCAGTCTTGTCCTCTGAACATCAATGTTGGCTCCGACAATTTTAACATCTCACATAAGGCCTAAGGTGACAAAGAAACATGAGAATGGTCGCGCAGTGGAATAATTCTTTGTCCTGGAATATATCTTTCAGTGCACCAAGAGACCACCTCCTTATAGTAAAAAACCTCAGGGACACAGTCTGCATGAGCGATCCTAGATGTCCAAATAACTTTGTTCTAGGGGGAATGGGATGAATAGTAAAAGTATGCCCTGGACTAGTAAAAGTTATGGTCCTGATGTCCAAAGATATTTACTGTATATCCACAAAACTGCTTCCGACCTGCTGCCATAAGTCTACAAGAACGTTTGCTTGCTCCAGACGATGGATGAAATGAAAAGTTGGAAGGGATAATATAATCCTACGCAAATCTCGGTCCAAAGCCTGTGAATGGGAGATGTCCTCGAGACTTTCGTTCATTGATGACAATTTTGACGGCTGATGCATGATGCGTTGTTAACATTAAACACTAGTAATCACATACATAGAAATGCAAACATGGCGGATCTTGCAATGAGCAATTAAGCATTGTAGATTTCTTGAGCGGGCCAACACGACAACGCACGTTCGAGATGAACAATCAGAAGGGACAAAATAACTCTCTACACATCTTGGTTTAATGCGTAATAATGGGAGATATACTTGAGCTTTCCGTGCATTAATGACAATGTTGACGGTTCCTGCATGGTCAGCTGTTAGCATTAAATGTTTCTAATCGCGTAGTAAGAAAGTATGGAGGTCGCGGGCACGGGAAAAACAACTTCGAAATAGGGTTACAAGGTACAATCATTGAAGGTGAGGGCGCGAGGGCCAAATTGTTTGTCTCAAAACTTTTTGAGTGCAATACGGCTAACATCAAAGAGGGTATGGAAGGACAGTCCAGAGGGCAATTTGTATATGACTAGTAAGATCATAACTAATGTATATCAAGAAGGAAAGGAAGTTAGTGTGGATGGAAGGCAACGAGAGATACTTTGAAACATTTGCGATCCATGGCAGAGTGAAGCTTGTGAGTTCGATGAGTTTGCACTGGAATTGTAGATCACGAAAATTTTGAGTGCAAGATGTACACGATGCAACAAGAAGCAGAGTTCGAAACCGCCAAGCCGACAACTGTGGCCATAAAATTGGTTGAGTATGGCCATAGATGGAGATAAAGATATGTCAACCTGCCAACGCTGGAACTCGCGACCATAGAAAGGCAGCTAAGTATATAACCAGAAAGCGATAATAGAAGGAAAGAAGAAAAGGGAAAAAGGACCAAGGAGTCTGCGGTGGAATTGTAAACCACATAAATTTTAAGTGCAATATGTATATCACATAACAAGAAGTAGTGGAGTTAGAATGCGCCAACCTAAAATAGTGACTAAGAAATAGAGATTTCATGGACCTGTGAACAGGAGAATCCAAAAAAGGGTCAGAAGGTCTCCCCAGAAGACGCGAGGCCCTGACGACCAAATTGTATTGTTCGGAACAATTGAATGCATAATCTGTAACACAGAAGAGGGGACGATGTCAGAACCCGGTAGTGAATTTCTATATTGTGGAGGGCTGGATGCAAATTGTTTCTTATCAATGTGTGCAGTCGCCACTAGAAAGAGTCACTAGTAAGAGCACAACCAATGTATATTAGGAAGGACAAGAAGTTAGTTGGGATGGAAGACAACCACATATACTAGAAACATTTGTGAACCATGGTAGCGTGAAGCTTGCGAATTCGAGTCCATGGTAGAATTGTAGATCACAAAATTTTTGAGTGCAAGATGCACATCATAGAACTAGAAGTAGAGTTCGAAACTGCCAATCCGACAACCGCGACCGTAAAATTGGGTATGGAAACCAACAACGGTCGGTCAGATTCGTCGTGTCATTATATAGATGGAGATAAATTTATGTCAACCCACGAACGCTGGACCTCGCGATGATAGAAAGGCGACTAAGTATATAACTAGAGAGACATAATACATGGGAAGAAGAAAAGGGTAAAAGGACTAAGGAGTCCGTGGTGGAATTGTAGATCACGAAAATTTTGAGTAGAATATGTGAACTCGATAGTCAATTTGTATTTTGGATCGCGGGTTCTCGGGCTGGCGGGCTCAAAATTGGGCATCTGATGTTCCGTGCTCTACAAATAGCACCCACAGTTCTGTGATATAGAAATTAACAAGCGGAGTTGCTGACTATAGATATACAAATTGACAAGCGGAGTTGCGGACATATCTCTAGAAATTACATGAACATTTAAAAGCATACAATAGAATAGTAATAACGTCTGTTACATGGGTTCGTGGAGAAAAACACAAAAAAATGCCATTCCCAAATTGGTTTTCTTTAAAACAAAGGCTTTTCTTGGAACAGGAAGCAGAGTTAGAAATCACAACCCGACAATCGCGGCCGTAAAATTGGATAGGTATGGAAAGCAACAACGGTCGGTTGACTTCATGGTGTCATTATATAGATGGACATAAATATATGTCAGGCCGCCAATGCTAGAACCCGCGATGATAGAAATGCGACTAAGTATATAACCAAAGAGCCATAATACATGGGAAGAAGAAAAGAGAAAAAGGACTAAGGAGTCCGCGGTGGAATTGCAGATCACGAAAATTTTGAGTAGAAGATGTGAACCCGATAGTCAATTTTTATATTGCGAAGGGCCAGATGACAACTGTTTCGTACCATTGTGTTCAGTTGTCACTAGTAAGAGAACAACCAATCTATATTAGGAACGAGAGGAAGTTAGTGAAGATGGAATGCAACAACAGATACTTTGAAACATTTGTGAACCGTGGTAGAACGAAGCTTCGTGCCAACCCGAAACATTATCCAAGAGTTGGAAATTTCGTGAACCTGACAACAGGAGGATGCAAAACATGCTGACAAAGTCTTCGCAGAAGACGCCAGGCCCCGAGGTTCCAATTGTATCGCTCTGAACATTTGAATGCATAATATGTAACAAGGAAGAGCGGGGGATGTGGGAATCAGGTAGTGAATTTGTATATTGCGGAGGGTGTGATGCCAACTGTTTTGTACCTCTCTGTCCAGTTGTCACCACTGAGAGTTAATTTAGTATTGACAATTTTTTTTAGATACTGTTAGATACTTGATATAGATTTCCATCCGTAAACAATGGCAATCTCCACCCCGCTAGCCTTGGACTCCGTGTGTCAATTTGTATATCGAGGAAATGGGAGCGCTGTTTGGAGGACACAAAACAATAGAAATGAAATGTTCAGTCAGGCAGTATGCAGGTCTGCTTGTCAATTTGTATATCGTGGAATTCTGGGTGCTATTTGCAGGGCACAGAACAATGGAGGCCCAATTTTGAGCCCGCCCGCTCGAGAACCCGCGATCCAAAATGTGGATAGGTATGGAATGCGCAATCTGTACATGCTCAATAAAATATCATGTCCATACTTTATAGTCCCATAATACACCGGAAGAGAAAAAGGGAAAAAGGACAGAGGAGTCCACAGTGGAATTGTAGATCACGGAAATTTTGAGTGGAAGATGTATATCACGGAAAGACGCGAAGTTGCTGGGGATGGAAAGTAACAACACATACTTTGAACGAAGTCAATGTATACAAGGAACCCATGGTGGAATTGTAGATCACAGATGTTTTGAGTGCAAGATGTATATAACAGAACGATAAACAACCGGGTTCGTAAGCACCTAACCTGCAGCGACAACCATAAAATTGCCTAAGTATGGAAAGGAACAACGGTTGGTCGGATCCGTCTTGTGAGGGTACAGATGGAGATGAAGACATGTCATACCGTCAACTCTGGAACCAGATACCATAGAAATGTGACTAAGTATATATTTAGAAAGCGATAACCAATGAGAAGAAGAAAAGGCCAGTTCGTATGCGCCAACCCGGCAACCACGACCATAAAATTGCCTAGGTGTGAAAAGGAACAACGGTCGATTGGATTCTTCAAGTGAAGATACAAATGGAAATGAAGATATGCCAGGCCGCGAACCCTACAGGTGCCCATCATACAAAGATGACTAAGTATAAAACTAGAAATCCATAATGAACGGGAGAAGGAAAAGGGGAAAAGGGATAAGTATTTGACAGTCAAAAAACCTTTTTTTTCCATTTATTAATGGTAATGTTTTCGAACCCCTGCTGGGTTCTCACTAGTAAAAGCATAAATTGCAGATCACTGAAGTTCTTTTGATGCAAGATGTATATGATAGAACAAGGGACATATTGGTGCGTACCGTGAACCTGGGGCCTGGTGGCCAGATAACAACCTAAGTATTGGTCAAGAGAAAGGTTTGATATCTATTTCAATAGTATTCATACTAATATGTATTAATGGAGAAAGTTTTCATATTTATCTCAATAGTATTCATACTAATATATATTAATGAATTGTTTCTGTTTCAAATGCAAATGATCTCCCAATTTGCAGGATGCTCTTCGGTTTGCAAATTTCATTGAAACCATGAAAAGTTTGACTGTAATATGTACATAGCGCAACAAGAAACATGAATTTGCATTATAGTTTCAACGAGATAAACTCCTTATCATCTATTCATCTTGTATTTCTTGCAATGACACGAGAAAACGTCGACTCTCCATAAACATCAATATCTAAATTAAATTAAATGTAATGAAAATTTGGTGTGATTTAAGTAATTAAGACAGCTTCAACCGTCCCTTTATTAATGCTAATCTTTTCAAACACCTAGTGAGTTATCAATAGTTAAAGCATAAATTGCAGAGCACCAAAGCTCTTTGGCTACACAAACATAATTACTTAAGCTTTGAAGAAGAGGAAGTTTTTGTATTTATTCCAATAGTACTGATATTAGTATATATGCACGGATATTATCAAATAGAAGAAGTTGCCTTCTTGTAACTCATTAATTCATTCTATTTACGGGACCCAAAGAATGGAAACAAGACGACTCCTCCAATTTATTTCTTTAAATACAGGACCGATGCCACATAAGTATGGCTTATAAAAAATTATTCTTAAATGTAAAATGTAAGCAACGAACAGAGCAAGCTTTATTTAAATTGAAGTAGTGGGCAGCAGAAAGAAAATATTGCCGTCCATGTTTAACGACACAGGGGAAGAAGGCACAAAATAAAATTAAAACAAATACTAGAGATTGGAAAATACTATTAAAAAGTAAAGAGGAATTATCTATATCCAAATAAGATGGGTTACAAAATACAACTGAGGCTATTTGCCACAACGATTGCGATTTCGCCTCCCGCCGACCAATAAAAAATATGTACATTGATGAAGCTTCTTCACAGTTCTCTTGCCGTCCAAACCCTTTATTCGTAAAAAACGAGTTCAATATCAATTTTGGGTTTTCTACTTAATCGTTGCTGCCAACTACATCTATCCCAGTTTTTTGAACACCTTGTCTCTTCCAGATATGGTCTTCTTGCAATCGCTGGTTATTCAACATTCCATTCTTTTTCAAGTAGTAATTTTCCTCTGCCGTCGAAAACTTGGGGTTCAAGGTGCTTTCCTTGCAATGTTTCTGACCCTTGACATCCGAGACAACTTAGAAATGTGATTTAGGTTGATTTCAAAGTGAAGGAAGTCATTTTATGTCACCATAGATATGGTAGGGGAAACACATTCAAGTATATTGTGACTGGTATTCTCCCTGTATTCGATCATCTGTTTGGTTGAAAAGCCTGCCTGAAGATTTGTATGTTGAACTTCTTTGCTTTATTACATTAAATTGGAAGAAACATCCAACCCAGCTGAAAAAATGCAAATCTGTTGAGGTGCATAACTTCTTCGGGCAGCATAGATCTGCCAAGTGCATCATCACCATAGGTTTGGCAAGTGTATCAAATGTTGCAGATCGCATGAGAAACTTTTGTAGTGATAATATGAAGTTTTATCCACCCATACAGTTTCTGTTACCCGTCTATGGGTGCATTCATAAGTGGAGTAATATTTTGCGTCATTTACGAACATGAGGGGCCATTATGCAAGCCACTATAAATGCGCCGCCCCCGAGGAAGACAAAATCTTGTGGGATCTGCAGAATTTGATACACTTGCCAAATCTATGTTGTTGGAAGAAGCTATATACTTCAACGAAGAACTATTTTGCACGTGACCTGAAAATCCATTACAACTCCCAGGAAGAAAACAAAGAAGTTCAACAAACAAATCTCCAAGCAACCTTTTCAACCAACCAAAGCATCGAACACAGGGAGAACACCAACCAGAACATAATTGTTTCTTTTTTTTCCTCCTCTCTGACTTTCTCTTCTATAACAAAGTTTTTTTTTTACTCAAAGCTCACGTCACATAAAACCAGTCTCTCTTCTTTCATTTGGGCCTCAATCACATCTCTAAGTTGTCTTACATGTCCATGACTAGGAACATTAGAACGAAGGCACCCTAAAGCACAACTCTGTAATGAAATGACAATAAGTATTTAAAAGCAACGCTGGATGATCTTCCATAGATTTTGTGTTAATTCATTTTAATGACAGATGTTCTCGATATTTTCGCTTATTAATGCCAACCTTTTCGAATATGTATGCTAAATAGTGACTATTAGCATGTGTTAAAATTCCCATATCCGAGAAGATTCTCAAATCTCACATCTAAGATATGCACAGTATTAAAGAGGGACACGACGTGAAGGCCTCTGTGGGCAACAAGTTCGTGGACTATGCTGAAGCTTTTATGAAAACTAAAAGACTGCAAACAGGGAAAAAAAGATTTTTTTTTTTTTTTTGCAAACTCGAAATTGAGGCAAAAGAAATTACCAGATCAAATAATATTTGTCCGTCTATTCATTTTAATGGGAGATGTACTCAACCTTTCCAGTTATTAAAGCCCATTTTTTCGCACCTGTCTGGTCGGTTCTGACTTTTGAAAGCATAATCAATGTTTATTGGGAAGGGTAGAAGGCAGCGGGGATGGAGGGAAGCGACAAATGATTTTAAATTTTCTGAACCCGAAAAATCGTGAACCTACAAAACTGAGCCAGAAATGCAGTTTACAAGAGAAAAACGAAAGGAAGAGAAAAACTATATCGCTCACACAGAAAAACCTACTCTCATAACTATGGAACAATAGAAACACATAATCCATGGAAAAAGCATCGCTAGCTATGAAATATAGTTTGAGGCCGACACAATTCCAATCATGATTGCAGAAACCCAAACGTGCAAACTGCAAGAACACAAACAAGAAAGCAAGAAAAACAACAACATGCAAACAAGAAATCAATGGAGATGCAAAAAACAAGCATGAACCAGTAAACCAACAATGCCGCTGAAACATATAAATTTAAAAAACGAAAAAAAATGTATTGTAAAAATCCTGTTAAGTAAGCATTCAACGCTACCAAGCCTATTAGGAGAACATTTAAGTCTGTCAGAAATGCTCTCTAAACATGTAACAAAAAATGCAATGTGGCAGATCTTTGACGTATCCCCAAAAAAGTATTATATTTTTTTGTAACAATAGTTCAAACACCAAAGAATGTATTGGAAGGCCAAACTTTGGATATGCCACCATATCAAACATCGCCATAGATTTACCTAGCATAAAATGCTAAACCAAACATTCAGATTAATGCTAGCATTAATCTACCTTCGACGAATGCATAACAAAATATATGATTCATAAAGACCATATACGATCAAATACTTTGGATATGCCAACATATATAACATTGGGAATAGTGAAGCCGAAAATAAGACCTCCAATCCCTTGTCCAATCAGATCATGACAAATATGGTACTTTTTTTAATATAAAATCGATGTTTTCAGTTCCCTGGTTCCAACAATAGAAAATATGGAAATATTTTTGGTCCCTGAAAGCCTGTTGGCTGCTGCCTACAATTGTATTGCAAAAGGATTGCACAGTGTAAAGCCGCATCGACTGCACATAAAAATCCTCTACTACCAAACAACAAATTGCATTAAATAGACTATCTCCACAGTTAGACACAACATTTGTTGCCAGCTGTAAACCATGGCAATCTATGCAATGCATAATCTGTTCCCACTGTGATTCAAGGTCTTTGCAAAAGAGGGACAAGTAAATATGAGGTAATTCAACATTGCATATGGACATTTTTCTATACAGGACTGGTTCATAATGACCACTGATAGCATTGGCATCATGGAACAAGATGCAATATGGATTGTCAAAGGCAACTTTGTTGAATAGTAGATATCTTCTTTTTCTCGTCAATGACCATATTCCAACCGATATATTGAGCTAGTTAGACAACCACCGTATAGAAAATGTGTCTCCCCAAAGTCCCCTCTCATGTACAGGTAGAGCTGGAGATGCAGACAACCACATCTTTGAAAAATACGTAGCAACATCATGTATTTCATGCAACTGCTGAAGAAAATAAGATTCCAGTTCGTATTCATAGGAGTTCAATGCCTCCGCGTCGCCATTTTTTAAACAGGCCAAGAAATAATCTATCAATCCATTGCGCAGCTCGGTCGATGAATACCGGAAATGCAACAGAACCTGGAATGTATCGAAAAGGCAATCTCTTGCAGTATACGAGAATGCATCGAATCTAAAGACGCCATTGCTATGCAAAGGCACGTCAAATGCTGTCATGTATAATGGACTGTGTATCTATTTCATACGACTCAACATCTATTACTTCTTCCATCTTTTAAACTCTGATTTTGAAGTTGTTTGTTAGATACTTTCACTTTGTTTGAAAACAGAGAAAAGGGGGAAAAAAAATAATCGCACCCAAAAAAAAAAGGAAAGCAAAATAGCAAAAATACAAGCCTGAAACTGGGTACCAAACAGAAGAAACAATGCAAATAAATAACACCATAAATTTACTCAGTAGAAAGACAACAGGTGGGTGCAATTTTTCGACCCACAGAATAAAATCATTTCCTGCGTCTACACCCTGACCGATGGTTCCCTCTTCTAATAGCTTCGAACTACTTTTCAAGAACCCCTTCGCATTGCAATTTTCCAAATAGCTATGAATGTCGCAGTTGGCATATGAAGACGCATGGTTTCCAGGAACATAAATTAAGAGCACAAACAAAGATGGTTCACAACAAAATTTGGAGGCAGGGACCCCCACCATTGAAAAACAACAATAGGGAAACTTACCCGTCAACGAGGGATGACAAAGGGTTAGCCCCGAAAATTGGAAGCCATAATAACAGGTCCAACAGCTTGCAAAGTCGAAGATGTCCAACTAGAGGACCTCAAATTTGCAAAGTTGAATCAAACAACAACAACAATCATGGAACCAAGTAGCGAACAAGCATCGACCACTGAAGCAACAATGCTGACCAAAAAAAAATGGAACGAAACTATATCCCAACGCATTTGCACAATGTTATCGCACAGTTTGTAGGAAGGGTTTAGGTAGCTTGAGTCAAGGCTTCAAACTGGCGTAACAGGAGATTCCCCACCCACTGTCACCTCGATGGGGAACTCTTTCTATTTAGGATGGCTAATCCAAGGGAGACGTCCCTATGTAATCTGGGTTTCTGAAGGGCTAAAGGTTTAATGGATCAAGGTAAGAGATTCCCTTTCACAGATTACTGCCAATAGAGATAGTCAAGGAGAAAAGCTTCCACTGAATGGCACCTGTTTGCGAGACAAGACAAACAAAGCTAGAAGATGTGCTGCAGTGGTTAGTACTTCAAATATTAATGACTATCTTCAACATATATATGAGCAATGATCAAATGTGATTATTGACGAAGTCAATGATTACTAAACAATGACTTATATCACTTCTTCAATAAGTACAAAAGAGATTTAGCATTCAATGTATACGATCAAATCCTTGTAATATATCACAATGCAATTTGTTATAAATCTGCTCACATATAAATATTGTTGCTGCGTCACAATTGCAGATTGGTGTGACGTCAGCCCTAATCTATGCTAGTTTTTGGAAGGAAAAAGGTGAACGTTTTGCTGAATAAACCAAAGAAAGTAAACTATGCCTCAATTCCAACCAAATTACAAAGTTTTGCACTCAAAATAGGGTCAAAAAGAGACTTGACGTCACAAGTAATATTACTGCTGCAAGAGGTGATGTCAGCCCTAGAATCAAATTAGTTTGAAAGACAAAGAGTAAAACGTTTTGTCAAATAAGCTTATGGATGTGATGAAACAACTCAAAGTCTATCAAATCAGGTGACAAATGTGAAAACGTTTCAAGTCAAGCAAGGGTTTTAGACAGGTATGACATCACCTATAATGTTGTTGTCTTAGGGTTAGGGTTAGCTAGTCAAAGAGGTAGACTTTTTTGACAAATCAATCAATGGAATTGCAATAAACCTCTATGGCTATAGAGAGATGAGTCAGCCGCAACTTTTGGTCCAAGCACAAAATCAAACAAGGCAAGACATCATCACTATTAGGGTTAGTTCTAGACGCTAGGTTAGTTAGGGTTTCAAATAGAAAGAGTTTTGAAAGATTGTTTAAGCACAAACAAGCTCAAGGTTATATTTCTAGACTAGTGCCTTGGGTTAATGGAGTCAAAATGGAGTGAAACTAACGGCTTGGAGAGACTTAAACCTAAGGACAAGAGGGTTAGGGTTTGATGGTGCTGCTATGGCAGGGCCACCAAATCAAAACCCTAAGAAGAGAAGGCTTATTCAGGTGTAGCTAAGGCTAGGCATGATGCTTCTTCTTCTTTCCTCAAGACTCTTTTGGCAAAATGGCTAGCTAATAAACACAAATCTATGGCTGAAAAGTGTTGTTCAAGGACAAGGCTTTTCAAAACCCTAGAAGCAAACCCTAGGTGTAAAACAGATTAGGCCTAGGACGCCTTCTTTTTTCAATTTATGTTTAAAACTAACTCAAGAAAGGAGAAAGGTTAGTGTAGCTATGGCTAGGCTAGACCTTCTTCAATCAATGGCTATAAGCTTTTACCATGGGGACATGAAGCCACAACCTACTTGTGTGTTGGCTCCCTAGGGTTTTAGTGATTAAGCAAATAATAACAATGTAACTATGCAAGTAAGCAATTCTACCTACAACCATTCAACAAAG
>JASDQU010500686.1:48479-83377 GCA_032191745.1 Picea mariana | reverse complement strand
CAGTTTTTTTCCACGATTTGACTGTCACGGATTTTTATTTCTGCAAGATTATATCATCACAATTTTATTGCATAGGTTTTTATTACCAGAATTGACCACCCATGAAATTGCTCCAAACCGTTTGCTGAGTGGTTGTTAACGCCCACGATTGTTTTTGCTTGAAAACGTTGACTGAGTGGCTGCTGAAATCACCCACAAATTTAGCCATTTAAATCATAAATTTACTTGCTGGAATGACCACGGTTTTGATAATTAAAAATTGATTGTGTTGTTGTAGAAATCACCCACGAATTTAGCCTTTTAAATCATAAATTTACTTGTTGGAATGACCACGGTTTTGATAATTAAAAATTAACTGTGTTGCTGTAGAAATCACCCACGAATTTAGACATTTAAATCATAAATTTACTTGTTGTGAATCGACCACTTTTTCCTTTAAAAAATTGTCTGCGTTTTCCTGTTGAAGGCCCATGAATTTTCCATTCAATGAGTGGCTGAGGTTGTTGTAAATGCCCACGGTTTTGCGCAACAAAGATTGTCTGTAATTGCAATAGCACCCATGAATTTTGCTGTTAAAATTGATTATTGTGTTGCTGCCTTAATTGACCACGAAATTGCCATGATTTAGATGACTGCTTTTCCTATTATCCACCCCAAATTCACCACCAATTGTGGGATGTGTTTGCAGTTGAAAGGCCTCGAGTTTGCCTCAATTGTTGACTGCCCCTTTAACCTGGAAATGACAATAATGGCTACAACGATGTCTCGGGTCCATTAATTGCCTTGGTTTTTTCCAGTGAATTAAATGGTTAATAGTTGGGTAAATGCCTTTTTATTGCTAGATTCATTGTTATGTATTTGTCGTATTAAACGCCATAACAATTGCTACTGCAAGGTTAATGGTCGACCATTTCCTTTTTGCTGTTAATTGCCATGTTAATTGCAATGCTAAATTCTATATTACTTGCCTTATTAATAGAGAGAACAATTGCTACAACAATGTTAATGGTCAGCGGATTCATTCTTATTGATTAAATGCCACATTGAGCTAAATGGTTAACAGTTAGGTAAATCACCTCGTTATTGCACTATTAATTGTTATGTTAACAGTCATGTGAATTGCCTTGCTACTGATATATCAATTGCATGTTAACTAACACGTTAAATGCCTTGTTATTGCTATATTACTTGTTATGACAACATTCATGTAAACTATCTGGTTATTGCTAAATTAATTGTGATGTTATTCATTATGTTAATTGCCTTGTTAACTGCTCTATTAATTGTTATGTAACTGTTATGTTAATTGCCTTGTTAAAATGCTATCGCGATGTTAATAGTAATTAGTTTCCTTCTCAATGATAGTAGACAACTAGCATTGTTAGTCCGATCAGTATAACTAGACTACATGTTGAGATTTAATTGTTCATAAGTGTTATAATGATAGCATTCTACTTTAAGATTGCTAATGTTGTTATTTAAGTTAATGACTAGTTGTAACTTAGACGTGCCCCGTCTAGAATGGCAACTCATGTTAGAATATATTATAATCATTGAATAGTTAGACTGGGGGATTGGTTGGGTCGTGGACGATGTCGAAATTTGACTTGCGTCATCCCTTGTCTTCGTTTTGGTGCTTCGTCGACCTATTGTTGGGGTATGGGTGTGGTTTCTTCTCAGTATTCGGTTTCTAGCACGTCGGATTTATATAGATTCCTTGGTCCAGATAGGATGTGTTGTGCCAAGGTTATTTATGCATCTATCACCTGGGAACGACATGATTCCTGATGAGGGTATCATGGCGCGCCCTGGGGGATAGCGGCGAACGAGATCTTGGCAGGAGTAGGTGCCTTTGTGTGAGTGTTGTCGAGCGTGCGAATTGCTTTTGGCGCAAGGGTCGAACGCCTTCAGGAATTAGGTCCACGTGCCTTGAGGTTCTAGTCTTTGTTCATCTAGGCCGTGATGTCAGGACGGGGATGTTTCCCCTTAGCTTGTAGGCATGGTCATGTTGTGTTGGGCGGGTAGTCGTCCTCCTTGTTATTTTGCACATGTTTTGCTAGTTGTCTTTGTGCCTATGTGTGGTGTCATAGTAACCTGTTGTCTGGACTGCATGCTTGCGTTCATCGTCAGTGGTGTGGTTAAACTATTTTCTTCGTCGCCTCTTGCCTCTTAACTCCTAAAAACAAAAAGAAAGAAAAAAAATTGCTTGTTGTCGTAACGATGGGGTCGTTACAGTTCCATGGCTATCTCTACTTCATACACAAATAATATGAGATACCATTTCCTTTATAAACATGTAATTAGTACCTTCCCACAATGCATGTGGGATAAGTAGGGTGGATTTTCAAATCAAGGGCGAAGATCCACGTGGATAATAGATCAATGACTGTTGAGTGGCTATCTCTCCGAGGCTATAAATTTTGATCCCAATGTCCAAATTAAGAAAACGAGAGCTCGTTGGAAATATAGAGACATGAAGAAAAACTTATAAGTGGTTTCCATGGATTAAATGATAGTTATCATTCCCTAAAAATTAAAATACAGTCATGATTATTTTTGGTTTGAAAGCAAAATATTTTGGAAAAATGGTTTGTTAAAAGAAATTCGTGAATGTCTTAAGTTGATCCCATTTGGAGGCATGAATATCTAAATTCATATTTACAAAGGGGAAATTAAAACCCCAACCCTAAACCTAAAGAAGCTTCAAGAAAATGAATATTATAAAAGAAGAAGAGAGGTAGATTAATCATGGACATCAGAGAGAGAGAGAGAGAGAGAGAGAGAGAGAGAGAGAGAGAGAGAGAGAGAGAGAGAGAGAGAGAGATCCATCCATCCTTCATTCCTCTACTATTTTTTGTGAGTGCATTTATTTTTGAAGCATTTCCCTTCTTTCTTCCTGGTTTATGAATAATCCAACTTTATTGATTTATTGTTTATTCATAAAGTCTATTCCTGATTTCATTTCTTTATTTCTTCTGGGTTATTATTGCTATTTATTTGGTCCATGGGAGCCCCATCCCAGTCTGTTTGGATAAATGCATTTTATAGTTTAAGTATCAGGAATATTGTGTCCTGCGATAAATAGACATATTATTCGAACTTGAACATCAATTTGTAATATTTTTTACTCCCATAGAGAACCATTCCAAGAGTTCATAACATTTGTGGTTTCAAAATTTGTATAAGCATGAGATCTCATGCATGTTTCTCCTATGCATCTTATGATTCTAAATCAATGAAATCATTTAAATCCCTATGATTTATGGGCCATCACTCTTATTTTTTGTCTATGAGTCTTTCTTCAAAATATTTTCTCTCATTAATTGAGTTAAAGGATGTGATGTAATGGATGTAGTTGTTCTATTTATTATATGTGAGGTTATTATCTTTCTATTATAATTTATTTATTTATTTTTTATTTTTTCAGTTACCATTTGGTCCACTCACAGGTGTTGATGTTGAATGTATAAATCTATTTTCTGAGTGAGTGTATTGAATATATAAGTGAGAAAGAGGAGTATTGTCTCTATAAAAATGTAGAGGGAATCTTGATAAGTCCTTCAAAAAGACCCTAGGAGGTTGACTCTAGTCCCAAATATGAAGAGAGATCAACAAGTCTAAATGTAGAATTTCAAATGATGAATCAAGTCATTGAATATGAGGTAAAAGAGAATATATTTTTACAATATCTTGATGAATCCCCTAGATCGAAGAATTTTATCTTGTTTTCTTGAACCATGTTAAACATGAACTTGCAAAAGTTGTGGAAAAAAATAGAACTTGTTGGATTTTTATTTACTTATTTACTCTTATTTATCATTCATCTACTTTGATCCTATTTGACCTAGGGCAAGACTTAGAAATATCCCAACAAAATCCCTCTAAAACTATCTCCCCCCCGGTAAACCAGAAGGCAACACAACACACAAAGTGTACTGCGCAGTCTCACCCGTGATAGCTTTATGGGTGGTTGCAATACTCAGGTGTTTGCAACCTCGGAATGAGTGGAGATATATGGTTGTATCATGTAATATTTATTTATTCAGTCTAACATATGATTATAGCAGTCACTCAATTCATGCATGTGAAATACCAGATCTAACTAGTTAATTCATTCATCTAACATTCATCATTTAACAACAATATATTCACATACATTCATTCACATAACACAGGTATTACCGTGGTTCACCCCCTCCTAGGCTATGCCCACAAATATCTGGCTCTCAAGATCTTTATTATGGTTATGTAATATGTCACGCCACGCATGTTTACAATCTTAGATCTTACACTCTTCAACAAACTCCTCGATCCCTATGAGGCTGACTAGATCTCACCAGGCTCCTCAGCCTGCGATATAACCCTCGGGATCGAGTGACTCACTTCTTCCCTAGCTCACCAACTTACTGAATAGTATAGTTCTTGCAAATCTCTGCCATTCGTTCTCTTCCCTCATCCTCTCTATATTTTCTCTCCCTGCCTCTATCTCTTTTTCTCTGCCTCAGTCCCCATCTTCCTCTAAGTACTACCTACTTATATTCTTGGCTCACTTATATTCTTGGCTCATTAGCCATTACCATACATTGCAAAAACCCTAACCCTAACATCGTTAGGTCTTCCTTGCATTCGCACCTCACATGCTTCCCTCGCACGTGTTGCTTTTCCTTTCAGCTGTTCTTTCTTCCTTTCATGTTTCTCCTCCCAAAAATAACCTTTTCCCCTGACTGGGTCTACATCCAATAGGCCCCCAACACTGACATGTGGCTCATCTTGAGCCACCTAAGATTTGTGTGCTCCTTTGACAACTCCTGTGAGAGTTTGGAACTTATCTGTGAGTTCCCTTGCTTGTGTTTGAGCCTACGCAATCGTTTCTTTGAGCGCGTCCAACACTTGCGATGTAATCTCCTCGCTGATCATTTATGTGCACTATGCCTGATTGTGTGCCATGTTCTTCTTTTCCTCCTCTGCCTGCGCAATGAATTTCACTGCTAGCTCTTGAAGAGGTTCCATTTGAGCTTGTTGATCCTTCTTCTGTGTCTACGCAGCTATGAGCTCTGCCTATAGCTTCTTCATGTCTTGTACTCCTTTGAGGCGCTCAGTGATATTCATCATATTTTGTCTCTGCTTGAGGTACTATATAGTTGTGCTTATATTTTCCTCCTCCTGGTCCCATTGCTGGACCTTTTGATCCTCCTCAATATTTGTCCATAGTTGTGTTGCTCTATCGAACAAGTCAGTAGTTGTGTGGACTTGTCATTCCATTTCCTCCATCTTCCCTGTTTCTTCCTATTTCCTTTGCTTCTTCACCTCCTTAGGAGTGGTAGGAATGAGTTGTTCCCAGAGGTTATCGATCTCTTGCCTGTATTGATCGATTGTTTGCACAATCTGATCAATTTTGTGCTTCATCGTGGGCTCTACTATTTGCACGTTCTTTGGAATTATGTCGTAGGCTACAACCAATCATTTCTCGAGCCTATCTGCACGATCCTTTTCATCTTTGGTCTTGATATTGACTTGCTCGAGCACCAACTCCAACCCCTCTTTGATGTCCTTTGTGTGCTACAATTCTACTATGTATTTTCGTGCATGCGACTGCACCTCCTATGTGACACTGACTTGCAGTTTGTATAGCACCTTGGTTGATATCTGCATCATTACCAACTGTAGTTGCACTAGATACTTCAAGGGTGTCTGTCCTACATTTTCATCCATGCGCAATATTTTCGGTGTAACGTGAAAATTCGATCTCTCTTGTGGTATCGTCTGGATCATATCCTACTTGCTCGATGCAGCCTTGGCTCCTGCTTTTGATGCTACGGGGACTGAATCTATTCTTATGCCCGCCCTCTGCATTTCTATGATATGTTCTAGGAGTTTCCTCATGTTGGCCAGCTTGTCCTAAACCCTGTCCCTTTGGTGCTGGGCTTCTTCAAAATCCTCCGATGTTCGGTTCTCGACCATTTCGGCCATGAGGTCCGCATCGTCCTTAGTGAATGTATATTCCAACGACATAGTGTGCACCTTCTCCTTCTTGCACGCACCCCCAGTGTGTATGATCGACCTCTTTGTCTGGACTTGTTCTTATTGGGTAGCACTTGATGTGGTCCCCTGTGCTGTCTCAACCTCTTTCTCCTATTCCTGCGGTGCTTGGGTGGTGTTATTTTTCTCTTCCCGGTTACCTTTCTTTGGTGCACCCCCTTTCTTCTGTTGTGATGGTTTCTCACTTGGTTTTGGCCTCTTGGGCATCGTTTTGTCTCCTATAGGTGTCTTTTCTT
Source organism: Picea mariana (assembly GCA_032191745.1). Taxonomy (NCBI): domain Eukaryota; kingdom Viridiplantae; phylum Streptophyta; class Pinopsida; order Pinales; family Pinaceae; genus Picea; species Picea mariana. The sequence goes on along the minus strand of JASDQU010500686.1, from coordinate 77,102 downwards.
TCCCTTCATTAGCCTCCTTATCCGTGGACATCTCTTGAATCAGAATTGGAACTCTCCAGTCATCTTGTCAATCCTTGATGGCCATCTCTACCTCCTCTTCCTTGACGTAGTATCGTAGTTGTAGCCATTCCTTCTGAGGATCCCTTCGTGCTTAGATCCACACAATATGTTTGGTCTCTTTAGAGTTGGCGATGTCCCGATATTGCTTGACCACCTCTAGCGTAATTTGCCAAGTGTTGGCAATGATTTCCTGCAGGTCGTTGTAATACCCTGTGAACACGCCTACATTTGCAGTTTTGTTTTTGGGGTTTGAAGTGCTCCCCAATGATAGGTATCACGCTGCGCGGTAACGAGTGCTTCACTTGAAAAAATATGAATACTTAGGCTCCCTCCATCCGACCAAGGGGATAATGATGAGTAGCCAAGAGTATCGAAAATTTTTCCCCATGTGTGTGCGTCTTTGCAGTCCTCAAGGAATAGGTTTAATAAGTACGGGGCCCAGCTAAACATAGTCCCTTCCATGCACTATGCTGTATTTGCGACGACCTCGACAGGGACTTCCTCCTTGTGACACTTCCTGAGCAACTTGGACACCATGAGTTTGGTGGCCAAACATTTTTCTTCGTCACTGATGCGTTTGATGATGATTCTGTGCAACCCTTTTCTGTTTCATACGTATTCTTCATTTCCTTGGCCAACACCTTCTCCATTGTCTTGTCATCGAGGAACTGCATGAGACTCTCTCCTCGAGATGGAAACTCTGTAATAAACACAACAAGCTCTACATCTATCGAGACAGGGTCTTCCACCCATATGCATCCTCCATGGGTAACTTCCATAAGATGCTTAACACATTTATTTACATCGTGACCCCTTCCAAAGTGTGGAATATCCAACAGGTTCAGGATCCCGGTGTTGGCCAGTTTGATTGCTCACTGTTTCGGTTGGAGAGTAGGCTCGCCGAAGGGTCCTATACCCACGCTATCCAAGTAAACTTGCTTTGCAAACTCTGGAAACTTGTCTGTGTCGATCACATCGTGATCTGAGTATCGTAGTTTCTCCACGCACCCTAATAGGTTAGCCATGATACAAACTCCTTCCATAATGCGCGGTAAGACTATGGTTGTTGCATCCTGCCTACGCATTGATCTTGCTATTTTTTCTTTCCCTTCTCTTGTGGTGGCTGACTCGAGGTTCCAACCTCCATTGTTCTTTCCTCTGTATACTCCTTTGGTCAGACGATGACATCTTCTACTATACCCCCCTGTTGTTTCTCTGGCGCTGTTGTGTGTGATATTTCTGGTGCGACCGCTTTTGTCTAGTTTGGGACAATCCCATTAACCCTCGGGGCTTCTTCAGAGTTTTCTAGGTGAAAAGTATTTCTTGCGTCCTCGGCCTGCTGGCTTTGCCCCCCTTCCAGAATATCGATGTCCATGCCCACTGCTACTGTTTGTTGGGTTTCCTCCACCATTGGTGTTGGGTTCCCTGGTTCCATATTGTGTGAAGGGATTTCATCCAAGTTGACGAATTCAGTATTCCGTGCCGGTTCCTGTGCGATTCCCTATGGCTGTTGAGGTACTCTAAGGTTGATTCATGGTTGTCTACATGCCTGGCTTGATGCTCCTAGCTTGGGTGGTGCCATGGTGGTTAAGATGGTCTCCGCCGAGCTAGTTCGTTATGTAACACCTGCAAACTTGCTCTTTGCTCCATATACTCTATCTCTCTTTTCTTTTCCCAATTTCCCAATAACCCTTTTGTTACCTACGTACTTTCCTTATATAGAAATTGTATGAAGCTTCTCAGAGAAGTTACCCGAGTTGTGGTTTAAATAAGTTGGCGCTTCCCGCGTACCTGCCATTGAATTCCCTTGACATCGCCAGTTGGCAGGATTAATGTGACGTCCTGTCGATCGTTCTTGTCATTCAATTTTGATAGATTCGGCCTGTTGGCACCTATTCGCCGTAATTGCCATTTTTCCAATTGCAACCTTTTTTTGACCGTTGATCCTTTTTTTGGTCCGCTAACTGTTCCAAGTGGGTTCTATGGTACTTCTTTGGTTCACATGGACCTTTTATTTTTGTCGTGTTGCCTCTCCTTTATTTGGGTGTTGTCTTTTGTTGTCTGGCACGATAACCCCTCTATTGTTGTGCGCAGTCCTTTGCTTTGTTTTTTTGTTTTGAAGTGCTAGGAGGTCGATTGTCCCTATACAGCTTCATTCGACTCCCATTGATCATTCCTCAAAGTTTTTTTCTTCCCAAATCCTTCAACTATACAAATCCCCCATCTATGATAGTATTTACTTCATATGGTCCCAACCAATGCATTCTGAGTTTTCCTGGGTGTTGAAGAGATTTACTGTCGTACACCAAGACTAGGTCTCCCTCCTTGAAACTTTTCCTCTTGATATATATCATGCCAAGATTTGTCCCTTTCTTTCTTTACCTCTTGGTGAAACCCTGCTAGAATCCCATCTTCTTCCATGATCATCAGTTGACTTAGCCTTTCTTGTTCTCCTCACTTTGTCATATTTGTAATTGATGCTACGTGCATAATAGGTACCAAAAGATCTAATGGAACCACTGCTTCTTGTCCATACACCAATCTGAATGGTGTCTGACCTGTCAATTTTTTACTTGTGGTACTATATGCCCACAATATTGTTGGTATCTTCAAGTCCTGATCGTCCCTATTAACATTGAAGATCTTTGTCAGTGCATTTTCGAGGATCTTATTAAAGGCTTCCACTGTTCCATTTGCTTGAGGATGATACAATGTACTCTTTTGATGATAAACTTCAAACTCCCTAGTCATCGCCTTAATAGTGTTTTTAATGAAGTGAGTGCCTTGGTCACTCATCAAAATCCTTGGGCATCCAAATCTAGTGATCACTTGCTCAAATAAGAAGTGTGTTGTTGTCTCTGTGCTGCAATATTTTACCGGTGATGCTTCTTCCCATCTTGTTAAGTATTATGTCGCAGTGATAATATACCTCGCTCCTGACCTTTTTGTTGGTGGGTTAATTGGTCCCACAAATTCTATTTCCCATTTGTCGAATACCTGCATGGTTACTTGTGGCTTCAGGGGCATCTCATCCCGTCTATTAGGTTTACCAACCCTCTTACATACATCACATCTCTAGCAGTAATCCTTTGAATCTTTGTGAACAATCGACCACCATAGTCCTGTGCGTAATACCTTCTGCATGGTATCTTTTCTTGCATAATGTACTCTTGCTAATCTCTCTTGGGCCTCTGCTAAAATACTAGGTATTTCATGTTCTAATACACATCTTCTCAAGATGTTGTCTGCACCCATCTTGTCTAAGTGTTCTGCAATCAATTGATAGTCAAAAAATCCGACTAGCAGATTTTTCTTCTGCGCAATGTTGAATTCTTGTGGTGCAGTCCCTGTACTCAAGTATTGAATGATGTTCGCAAAATATTCATCAGCTACTTGGACTGAAAATAGTTGTGCATCAGGAAAGTTGTCCTCTATATTTGTAGGTTCCTCTCCATTAGTGATCCTTGACAGGTGATCCAGTCTTGCATTCAACTTCCCTGGTTTGACTATCACTTCGAAGTCAAATTCCTGGAACAACAATAACCATCTACAAATTCTCCCCCCACAACACTGGTTTGTTGACTAGGTATTTGAGAGCTGAATGATCTGTAAACATATTGAAATGTTTTCCCAATAAGTAATGTCTGAACTTATGAAGCACATAGACCATATCTAAGCCTTCTCTCTCTGTGGTATTGTAACTCTACTCTAATTCTGACAGTTTTATGCTAGCAAATGCTATAGGATGCTCCAACTCCCCTGTTCTTGGATGTGCTAGAATATCTCCAAGTGTTGTGGTTGATGCATCTACATGCACATGGAATGTATTTTCCCAATCCGGGAATACTAGTATTGGTGCAGTTACCATTTTCTCTTTTAGAGTATCCAATCCTCGCTGACAGTCCTTGTTCCACTAAAAATTGATATCTTTTCTCAACAATTTCTCCATTAGCGCAGTGATTTGCGCATACCCTTTTATAAATTTCATGTAGTATCCTATGTGTCCCAATGTTTCTCTTAACTGATGTACTGATTTTGGTGGTGGTAGATTAAAAATTACTGCAATCTTGGTAGGATCTACTAGAAAGCCTTGTTTGCATACTATATGGCCCAATAGTATCCCAAAGGGTGTTCCGAAGATGCACTTCTTGATGTTTAAAGATATCTGACACTTCCCGACTCTTTATAAAATCATTCTCCACACCCCCACATGGTCTTTCAAAAGACTGTATACTTTCCAATCGTCCAGATATACCTCTAAAAACTGGTGGATGAATTCTTTGAATGCAACTATGACTACTCTAGAAAATATTGCTAGTGCATTCTTTAGTCCAAAAGGCATTACTGTGTACTGGTAGGACCCCCATTCTTTGGAAAAAGTGGTCTTGTACCTGTATTCTGGAGTTATCTTGATCTTATGGTAGCCCAAGAATCCGTAAGTGAATGAGTAATCTTCCTGACCTCCTACGTTCTCCAACACCTCATCCATGAAAAGAGTAGGGAAAGGGTCATGTAGGAAAGAATCATTCAATTTCCTCAGGTCGACACATATCCTTATTCCTCCTTTCTTCTTCACCTGAACTACCATAGGGCTTACCCATTCCGATTCCTCTACTGGTTCTATGATTCCATCCTCCAACATCTTGTCAATTTATTCTTTCACTTTTTGTTTATAAATTGGGTTTAGTCTATAGGGTCTCTGTCTTATCTGTCTTGCCTAAGATCTGAGAGGTGTCTTCATTTCACCTAGATCTCCTACTATGCCTTTCATCTATGTGAATGTTGTTGGGAATAGGTCGGTGTACTCGCACAGTAACTATGTTATGCTTTCCACTATTTTCCCATCCTAGTAATCTCCAATGTTGGCCATTTTGGGATTCTCAATTGTCCCAATGTTGAATTTCTTCACCTTGATCGGCACATAAAATAATTCTGATTCCAGAGGTGGACCTTCCACTTCTCGTGCACCTTCAAATTCCTTTATTTGAATGTTTCGCGGGTCATGTTCATCGGGTGCTTCTTCCTGCACATGGTAGCATGAAAATAGTTATTTCACTGTCTGTCTATTCAGTCTTTTCTCTTCTGTCACGTTTTCAACTTATGGTTATTTAATGAATATCACCTCTCTGATTCATTTAAGTGTTAATTCTATGTTGGGGTTCTCATGCTCAAATGAGAAAGTGACTGCAATTTTTTTTTGTAAAACTATCTAGTCTTTAGTTCCCCTGCGCAATTCCTGGTTTGTCTACCAGTTTGTTGGAATCCCTTCTAATGTCTGAACAAAATAATGAGGCCATTCCTCTAGTGGTGTCATCCTCCATAATGCTATGCACTTATCCAAGTGTTCTGTTGGTTCCCCTTGTCCATCATATTTATTCAGTTGATTTCTTTCTTGTTCCGCGCAAAACCTGATGCACAGTAACCGCTTACATTGGTACCAGTCCTTAACTGTCTCTTTGTGCGCACTCCACAATCTTGCAAATGTTTCATTGAGTGATATATCCAGGGATAAGAGCCTTTGATTTTATAACACTTCATATTCATATCTTGTTAAGAATGATTCTAATTCATTCACCCCATGGAATCTGGGAGGTTCCCTTATCTTCATACCTGCCCATCTGACTGCGTGGTCTATTCTTGCGTATCTTCTTGTGGAGACTTCGTGTAACCTCTGCTTCCAGTTCTCTAAGCCTGTATCTGAGTTTGACGCACATGGTGTGATACTTATCCAACTGAGTACCCCATATACAGTTGGATTCACATAATCTTCTTCTCGCACGGTTTTTCCATACAAGTGGTTAATTTCCTCTAGGTCTAAGAAAGTGGGTTCTACAAACCTTTCCCCTTCTGATGGTTCCAATGGTGCAATGAATCTGTATTCTCCTGACTCAAATTTCATCTTCCTCATATTTAAGTTGATTATGGACTGATTGTCAAACACCAATCTAAGTCAAGCAATGTCGGATAAGGTGTTGTGCCATCCACTATCTCTATTACTTCGAAATCGGCTTCAGTGCACACTCCATCGAGATCTACTGTCACCCCCTTTAGTCTCCCAATTGGTAGAACTCTATGTTGATTTTCTAGTTTTAGTTGAACAAGTGAATATCCTAATGTGGGCTCTCCCATAAATTTCCATGTCTTCTTGGGTAATACATTTACTTCGGATCCTAAATCTAGTATGATATCTCCCATGTTGAAATCTTTAATGTTAGCGTTCAATTTGATCCTCTGCTTGTTCTCCTCCTTTTATGCAGATGATTAACTATTTTTTGTTCTATCTTTCCTTCTACCTCTATGTTACATCTTTCTAGCATATTTTGTAACACTTTAAGAGATGATGGATCATTTAATAGTTTAACGCAAGATTGAAAAAAATCCTTAATCGTACTTGTTATCCCTGATTTTTAGGGATAACCAGGAGATCATGTCTCGAGGCCCACAGGTCCTAGACATGGAGTACCGAGAGCATGATTGACCTAAGCATGGCCTTGGATGGCCCATCCTTCTCTTCTCTCATCAGATTTGTCTTGTCAGCAACAACAGCATCCATCACCATCGGCTTGGTCTTGTATCAGAGAAGGCTCTTGCTCCATGAGGTAAATGGTTCAGGTATCATGGTATGTGTCACTTTTGATCATTATAACCTTTGAATGTATGCATCTGATCCCTTCATTTCTGACGATTGCTTGGATTTTACATTATCCCACTTGACCATGCTTGGGGAGATTGACTGGGTGCCCTAGCAAGCCTGTACCCATAGGTTTTGGTTTTCCACTGGGGGATTTCTGAAGAGCGTTTGTCCACTCCCATAATAATATCACTTTTTCATCTTATCTCCTGCTCATCTATCCCATTCCCCTTGTCCGGGCATTAGGATGACCTGTTTGTAGGCCTGCACCTTATCTCATGGGAATAAGGGGCTAAAGGCCCAGAAGGTAAAAGCAGCTGGTAAAAGATAAAAGCCTAGAAATAAAACCTTGAGATGCTTTGCCTAGGGATCCCCGAGAAGGTAATAAAAGGCCTCTCAGCAAGAAACAAGAGGGACCCAACAAAAATAAACAAACAAGACCTAATTAAGAGGATAGGGGGTCTCATCATGAGCCAACCTATTATGTTCATGGGTACCTAGCAGCATGACATTGCCATCATCTGGTTACCACGCCAGGGAAATGACCTTTGGTTGTATAGCCAAGGGAAAGGGGGTCTCATCACAAGCCAGCCTTATCATCTATGTGAAAGTACTTGTGGGTAACACTGTCAGCTCTGGTCACCACGCCAAGGCAATGTCCTCCGATTAGTCCTTGGATAAAAATAATAAAAGAACAAAAAGAAAATAAAGAAAAGAATAAGAGGAAAAAAGGGGCTTGGAAACAATTGCATCCATAGCAGGTACATCTTGCCTTCTACAAAGGCACCCACAGGTAATATCATGCATCCCTGGCTCTCACTCTACCCGTATGTCTGGACATCCCTTTACCACACCACATCATTTACATGGCTAGGATGAAAACCCTTGGGAAACTTTCCTTTCCTTATGGATACTAGCCCAATAGGTTGTCTTGCTCTCTTTTCTTAGACTTGTATTGTAGGTTTCTCTAACGTCTTTGAGCTATTGAATGATATGTCAGGGTTTTCATGCATATGTTTGATAATACTAATGATGAAATGTGATTGACATTGCTATGATCCCTGTGAATAATGAGCCCATGGAGGGAGAAGTTTTCAATGTGCAGAACCATGCTCGACGGACAGGTACCACTTGGACCGGTACACATGGGGAGATGATCAATTCAGACCTCCATGGGGCTAAAGAGCCCATTAGATGGTTGCTGAGACCCGTTAGAGGGGTAGAGACAAGACGATGCTTGATCGAGGTTTTGCACCTGCGAAGAAGAAGACGTTCCACCAGGGACAGTTTGGCTGAGCCAGGCCTAGGGGGATTGACCCACTTGAGGTGAAACGTTGGCCCCAGATTACCCAGGACGTCACCAGGAGGCTTGTGACATCATCATGAGCGTATGGTAGATGGACAGGGTTGTTGGCATGTGTGGCAGCTTGGAAGAGCCCAAGGAGGGCCAACGTTTGGTTTCCAGATGCTGCACTAGCCCCAAAAGGGCCTAACGTCTCCCTTAGGAGGGCTTGACATCTCACTTTTTTCTCATTTAGGGTTTTAAAGGAACATTTAATGTAAAAACAATATGATTTTGGTTTAAATCCTTGTCGGCTAATTTTTATGACCTAAATTTAATTAAAGGTCATGATACAATATATATTGAGGAGTTTTATCCTCATTTTGACATAACACACAACTCACTCTCCTAGTGAGATCTGATTTTTGCACCCTACTTGGGTATTTCATCTTTTGAGTGAGGCGCACTTGTTGAAGGAAGGCTTTTCTTTGCATTTTTGGCATTTCTCTTGAAGGAAGGTTTACAACTAGGGTTTGCAATGCTATTTCATCATGATATGTAAGTGTTTTTTCTGCAAAACGTCTTAATTGAATGGTTGTAGTCTTATATTCTTGCATTTATTTATAAAATTTGTTGATTTAAAACCCTAGGTGACAAGCACAGAAGTAGGTCCTTGTTTCATGTCCCCTAAAAGAAAAAAATTCAGCCATTGAAGAAGGAAGGAAGAGCCTAGCCATTGCTACACTCTTGTTACTTCTTCCCCTATGCTAGCCGTCCCTTTTAAAAGCCAAGAAGGAGGAGACGTCCCAGGCCTAGGTTATCTACACCTCTAGCCCTCCTGCTTCTAGGGTTTGGTGATAGGGCCTTGCCATTGCAACACTCTCCCTCACCTCACTCTCTTTTCTTGACTTATCTTTTATGCTAGCTGTTTTGCCAAGTTTAACCTAAGGAAGGAGGAAAGAGCACGAGGCCTTGCTTAAGAAACACCAGAGTGAACCTCTTTCCCCTAGGGTTTTGCTTCTAGAGCCCTGCCATTGCAGCACTTCATAACCCTTCCCTCTAGTCCTTAGCCTTTTCCCTTCAACCCTTGCATCCTCTCTTATTTTGACTCCATCTACCCTTAGGCACTAATCGCAGGTCTCCAACGTTGAAGTGATAGTGGTCAAACAAACTTTCAAACTCTTATAAATTGAAAACCTAACTAACAACTAACCCTAATGAGGCTGGCGTCATTTTTGGTTATTCCATGTTGACGCAACATTTTGTCTTTATAAGCAATTAGATGGTGTTTTGAAGCATTTATTGAGTAAGAGATTGATTGGATACATTGTTTGCTGCATCATCTCAATATTTATTGATGAATTGATATTGTTCCATTGCTATTATTGATAAACATTGATCTCGTCAATATCTATTGTCATAATTTCTAATATATTGATATCAGATAGTTGTATGAAGTACTAACTCATTGAATCATAGCCTGCATGTATTGTTTTACTGTTGCTTTGTTCTAGGCAGGTGTTCTCATTTGGGAATACACTTCATTATTGGCTGATTAGCCAGACTATCTGCTCTTGGTGGTGACCTGTGAAGAGGGACTCTCACTTTGACCTTTATATCTTAACCTCTTTAAAACTCCAGGTTACCGAGGACGTCTCCCCTGGGCTAACCTCCCTAAATAGAAAGAGCCTCCCCATCGTGGTGACATTGGGTGGGGTAGGTTCCTATTACGCCAGTTTGGCCTTTATCATCTAGCCTTTTGACCTAGTTACAAATTGTGCGATAACATTTTGGCACCGTTGTCGGGGAACACTGAGTCATTTCTCCTCAAACGAAAAATATTTTGTAATCCTTGCCTCATAAACCTTTTTTTTAACAAGCTTACCTAGCGACTCCACCAGGGTGTTTTCCCCCTTTTTCTTTGATAATTTCAAGCAAATTATCTGGCGACTCCACCAATGACAACCTGTAGCAGACGGCAATATTCGAACCCCTCTACTATGTCCACTGTCACCTTAGCGAGCTCTGCACCCTCGCCTGATCCACACAGGTGGTCTCACCCGAAGACTTTCGACTGTTTCTACTTAAGTAACATCCAGGGAGGGTTGCATGATTTTCCCAAGGATGCAAATTCTTGGCTACCATTTTTTCCAGGAAAGGCTATCCCTGGTAACTCGCACTGGACCCAATTCTGTGACAGTTTTGATTTTCATTTGGCTGGTCAAGAGCACCCTAATGTCTTTATGAGACTTTTTGCGAGCTCCCTTGTAGGAGATGCTAAACTTTGGATTGATCGTTGTCCAAAAGGAAGCATAAAAAGCCCTGGAGAACTACATAAAGCATTTAAAATAAGATAGTGCGATAGTGAACATTTGCAAGATTCCTTTTCCCAATACCTTGACATTTGCAAAGGATCCTGTGAGGGTGTTAGAGAGTTCAGTGATAGATTCAACCTTCTCCTCAAGAAGGTTCGATCAAAGGTAGGCTCGGAACAAGCCATCCTCGGTCATTTCTTGTCCTCCTTAGAAGGAGATTTGCAATTCACCATCAAGGATCGGTCTCCTACAACTTTAAAAGAGGCCCAAGACTTGGCCTTTCAGATTGAGAAAAACCTTGAGTTCGAAGATTACATTCATCAAATAGACCTTTCACAAAATGCTAACCTATGGGATCCTGGTAATAAGCCTATCATGGAACCTGAGCCTCCAAGAATCCTCCAAATTGAACTCGTTCCCACTAAAATAAAATGGATCCTTTCCCATGAAAGCATTACCCCTTCCCAAGAACCTTCTTTTAAAAAAATCCCTCCTCAGAACGAGGTTGAAATTGTCCTACCTGAAGACGTGAAACAAAATCCTCCCGAAGATTTCTCTCTTTTTATCCACCAAGTGGGACACCCTCTTTCAAAAATTGGTGAGTTCACACCTTTCTATGTCACTCTCTGAGTCAGAGATCCCCTCCTCCGCAACTGTCTCCTGCACCCAAGTGCCACAACCAACATGATGACATAAGAAGTTATGCACCAAATAGGTCTGAGCCCCTCACAAACAAAACCAGAGGCGACTTTGCGAAAGGAGTCATTATCAACCTCAAGGTCGCCTTTGACTCCTACCCTAGTGCTCCTTTCTTGATAAATGTGGTCGTCATAAATGCTGTAAATAATTTGGGGATCATTCTTCACAAAGGTCTCATAGAACATTTAAACGGAAATATTCATGAACAACATTCCAAAGCAACCATCCCTCATCCTGAAGGGGGATTCTTCACCATCTACAATGAGCCTCTCGTTGGCTCCTCGGTTGAAACCTCTGATGAACCAAGTGAACAACTCTTATGTATTGATAGCGATCTTAATAATTGGTTCGTCCAAGAAGGGAAGCTGGATGTGGATGCCGTTGAAGAAACTGAAGGGATCTGGACCTTAGAGTTCGATGGTTCTCACTCGAACTCAGGATCGGGTGCTAGAGTGGTTTTAATAGCCCCTTCTGGTGAAGTCTTTTACCATTCATATAGGCTAGAATTCCAGTGCATCAATAACATCACCGAGTATGAAGCCTTGATTCTAGGTCTAAATTTAGAAATTGACAAGGGTGTTACACTTCTGGAAGTAAAGGGAGACTCAGACCTCATTGTATCGCAAGTTTTAATGAGATTTTCCACTAAAAATGAAAAGTTGAAAAGATACCGAGATATGGCTTAGACCCTTTCAAAATCATTCAGAAAAGTGTCGATTGAAGCCGTTCCTCGAGAAGAAAACCACATGGCTGATGCTTTAGCTGTCTCTGCTTCTACTTTACAACCATGTGAGGGAACTCTTCACAACCTATGCAGGATGGAGGTTCTTTTCAGGCCTTTGATTCCCAACAATTTAGAACATTGGCAGGTTTTCGAGGATGATGATCAAATTATCAGATTCATGGAGAACAACAAAAAGTTCACTGATTCGCAAGTTGCTTTCCTAGCCGAATCTATGAACCTAGAAGTCATTAACCTACAAAGCAATACCTTGCCAAAAGGTTGCATTCCCTTGGAAAACCTCTTTGACAGGCATGATGTTTTTCAAGGAAAACGGCCCAACAAACAAGCTGAAGAAGCCTTGGAATTAAACATCGGTACAGAAATAGACCCAAAGATGGTCAAGATAGGGAAGGGCACCACTGAGTAAGAAAGAAAGGAAATACTATCACTCGTCAGAGAATTCAGAGATACCTTTGCTTGGAACTATGATGATTTAAAAGCCTATAGGGGGGATATCATCCAACATGCCATACCTTTGGTAGAGGGGGCCAAACCATTCTGACAAAAGCTAAGGCATATCAACTCGAAATTGGCAGGCCAGATACAGAAAGAGCTCCAAAAGATGGTTGATGTTGGTATCATAGCCCCTATCAGGTATTCCTCTTGGATGTCAAACTTGGTGGTTGTTCGAAAGAAGACCGGTGACATCCGCCTGTGGGTCGACTTCCGCAACCTTAACCAATTGTCATTGAAGGAAAATTATTCCCTCCCAAACATGGAACATTTACTTCAACGGGTTACAGGGGCAGGGATGATGTCTATGCTAGACGGGTTCTCAGGGTACAACCAAGTCTTGCTCAAAAGATAATACCAACTCAGAACTGCATTCACTATGCCTTGGGGAAATTTTATGTACTTAAAGATGTCGTTTGGTCTTAAGAACGCTGGTGCTACCTTTCAGAAGGCAATGGATTTTTCTTTCAGGGACCTCATACAAAAAATCATAGAAATCTACCAAGATGACCTTACAGTCATGTCAAAGGATAGGAAAGACCATCTCTCTCATCTCAGGATTGTTTTTGCGCGATGCAGGAAGTATGGTATCTTGCTGAATCACAAGAAATCTGTCTTTGGGATTGATGAAGGAAATTTGTTAGGACANAAAGCTTTGCAATCCTTTCTCGGAAAAATCAACTTCATTCGTAGATTCGTACCAAATTTTTCCGAGAGGATAAAACCTTTGAGTGCTTTGCTGAAAAAGGATGTTGCTTTTAGATGGGGATATGAGACCAATAAATCCTTTAAAGACATAAAAAATGCTATCTCTCAAGCCCCCGTCTTGATTAGCCATAATTTTTCACGAGATTTCATAATATTCTTGTTTGCATCCCAAGATACTATTGCAAGTGTCCCGATGCAGAAGGATGTTGATGACTATGAACACCCCGTGGCCTTCATGAGCAAGGTCCTAAGAGACTCTGAGTTAAACTACTCCATCACCGAGAAACAAGCCTATGCCTTGGTCAAATCCCTCAAACACTTCAGGAATTACATCGGTTACAATAAAATCAAGGCTTATGTCCCGTATCTAGCTGTGAAAGATGTCTTATCGCAACAAGATTGCATGGGTACTCGAGGAAAGTGGTTTTCAAAAATCTAGGAGTATGACTTAGAAATAAAACCCACCAAAATAATAAAGGGACAAGGTTTAGCCCAGATGCTCACCGAGAGCAACCAAGAAGCCATACAGATGGGTCAGAGTGAGCAAGTAAATGTAATGATCAACGAATTAGAACGTGACGAATGGTATTTCGATATTGTTTACTATTTAAAGAATTTATCTTGCCCTGGTCACTTAGTGGACTACAAGAGAAGGGCTTTGAGATTGAAGGCTATGAAATACTACTTGACTGAAGATGGACTTGGATGGAGAAATCCTGACGGTGTTATACTTCAATGTGTGAACAAAGAAGAGGCAGAAAAGATACTCAAGGAATTGCACTCTGGATATTGCGGTGGGCACTTTGCAACTTGTACTACTGCCCACAAAATTTTGAGGGCTAGCTATTATAGGCCAACACTTTTTTCGGACACTCACCAACACGTCCAATCTTTCCAACCTTGCCAGTACTTCTCCGGCAAAGCAAAAATCCCAGCACAACCCTTGAAACCTGTAGTAGTAGAGGCACCCTTTCAGCAATGGGGGTTGGACTTTGTCTGTGAATTCAAAGACAATTCAAGTAATGGCTACCGATGGATCCTAACAGCTACAGAGTATTTCACTAGATGGGTCGAATCTGTTCCTACAAAGAAGGCCACCGAGGAAGTAGTCATGAATTTTCTGGAAGACCGAATCATAAACAGGTTTGGTGTCCCTTCCAAGATCACTACAGATAATGCCAAAGCTTTTAGCTCTTATGCCCTAGTGGAATTTTGTTTCAAATATGGCATTATCCTATCCCATTCCTCCAACTATTACCCACAAGGAAATGGATTAGTAGAATCAACCAATAAGAACCTCATGAATATTTTGAAAAAAGTTGTTGGAGAGAATAAAAGATCCTGGGATAGAAAAATGAAATACGCAATATGGGCATACTGAATAACGACGAAAACTTCCACAGGAAAAACTCCTTTTGAGCTGGTATATGGACTTGAAGCAAAAATTCCTGTGAACCTCCAGATTCCTATCCTTCGTTTTTCCCAATAGTACACCACAGATATAGAAGCAATCCAAGGAAGGATCAATCAGCTGGTAGAGCTAGACGAAACGAGGAGGAGTGCTTTTGGTCAAATGGAAAAAATTCAAGAAAAGATAAAAAACACTTTTGATCATAAAGCCAAGGAAAGAAACTTCACCAAAGGGGATCTCGTGCTGCTGTGGGATAAGAGAAGAGAAAAACCTGGTATTCACAAAAAGTTCGACAGTCTATGGGGAGGTCCTTATAAGATCATGAGTTGTGCAGGTACAAATTCTTTCAACTTAGAAACCATGGAGGGAGAAGTCCTAAAGATACCAGTAAACACTTTACATATCAAGTGTTACTACCCACCAGAAACCTGACATCACAGGTGAGTACAGGAAGGTAGCCATTTTTCGTGTATTATACCATTTGCATTTCATGTTAGTTTGCTTTCTACACTTGCATTATTGATTGTTTTATTTTCATCATATATATATCTATGTATGTTGGGATGGCATTACCACCCCATTTTATTACTGATGCCCCTATCGAGTTGAGCAGGTCTGCAGGTTATGCCAGAGATGCTGATGTTCTCATGCACTCTACGGTGAGCACATGTCCCTGCGTTGGAGCCAGGTGTTATCCCTTATTTTTAGGGATAACCAGAAGATCATTTCTCGAGGCCCACGGGTCCTAGACATGGAGTACTGAGAGCATGATTGACATGAGCATGGCCCTGGAGGGCCCATCCTTCTCTTCTCTCATCAGATTTGTCTTGTTAGCAACAACATCCATCACCATCGACTTGGTCTTGTATCAGAGAAGGCTCTTGCTCCATGAGGTAATTGGTTCAAGTATCATGGTATGTGTCACTTTTGATCATTACAACCTTTGAATGTATGCATCTGATCCCTTCATTTCTGACGATTGCTTGGATTTTACATTAGCCCACTTGACCATGCTTGGGGAGATTGACTGGGTGCCCTAGCAAGCCTGTACCCATAGGTTTTGGTTTTCCACTGGGGGATTTCTGAAGAGACATCGTCCGCTCCCATCATACTATAACTTTTTCATCTTATCTCCTGCTCATCTATCCCATTCCCCTTGTCCAGGCATTAGGATGACCTGTTTGTAGGGCTGCACCTTATTTTGTGGGAAGAAGGGGCTAAAGGCCCAGAAGGTAAAAGCAGCTGGTAAAAGATAAAAGCCTAGAAATAAAACCTTGAGATGCTTCACCCAGGGATCCCCGAGAAGGCAATAAAAGGCCTCTCAGCAAGAAACAAGAGAGACCCGAGAAAAATAAACAAACAAGACCTAATTAAGAGGATAGGGGGTCTCATCACGAGCCAACCTATTATGTTCATGGGTACCTAGCAGCATGAAATTTCCATCATCTGGTTACCACACCAGGGCAGTGACCTTTAGTTGCATGGCCAAGGGAAAGGGGGTCTCATCACGAGCCAACCTTATCATCTATGTGAAAGTACTTGTGGGTAACACTGTCAGCTCTGGTCACCACGCCAAGGCAGTGTCCTCCGATTAGTCCTTGGATAAAAATAATAAAAGAACAAAAAGAAAATAAAGAAAAGAATAAGAGTCAAAAAGGGGCTTGGAAAAAATTGCATCCATGACAGGTACAACTCGCCTTCTACAAAGGAACCCATAGGTAATATTATGCATCCCTGGCTCTCACTCTACCCATATGTCTGGACATCCCTTTGCCACACCACATCATTTACATGGCTAGGATGAAAACCCTTGGGAAACTTTCCTTTCCTTATGGATACTAGCCCAATAGGTTGTCTTGCTCTCTTTTCTCAGACTTGTATTGTAGGTTTCTTTAACGTCTTTGAGCTATTGAATGATATGTCAGGGTTTTCGTGCATATGTTTGATAATACTAATGATGAAATGTGATTGACATTGCTATGATCCCTATGACTAATGAGCCCATGGAGGGTGAAGTTTTCAATGTGAAGGACCATGCTCGACGGGCAGGTACCACTTGGACCGATACACATGGGGAGATGATTAGTTCGGACCTCCATGGGGTTGAAGAGCCCATCAGATGGTTGCTGAGACCCGTCAGAGGGGCAGAGATGAGACGATGCTTGATCAAGGTTTTTCACCTGAGAAGAAGAAGACGTTCCACCAAGGACACTTTGGCTAAGCCAGGCCTAGGGGGATTGACCCACTTGAGGTGAAACGTTGGCCCCAAATGACCCAAGATGTCACCAGGAGGCTTGTGGCATCATCATGAGCATATGGTAGATGGACAGAGTTGTTGGCACGTGTGGCAACTTGGAAGAGCCCAAGGAAGGCTAACGTTTGGTTTCCAGATGCTGCACTAGCCCCAAAAGGGCCTAACGTCTCCCTCAAAAGGGCTTGACGTCTCACTTTTTTCTCATTTAGGGTTTTAAAGGAACATTTAATGTAAAAACAGTATGATTTTGGTTTAAAGTCTTGTTGGCTAATTTTTATGACCTAAATTTAATTAAAGATCATGATACAGTATATATTGAGGAGTTTTATCCTCATTTTGACATAACACACAACTCACTCTCCTAGCGAGATCTGATTTTTGCGCCCTACCTGGGTATTTCATCTTTTGAGTGAGGTGCACTTGTTGAAGGAAGGCTTTTCTTGGCATTTTTGGCATTTCTCTTGAAGGAAGGTTTACAACTAGGGTTTTCAATGCTATTTCATCATGATATGTAAGTGTTTTTTCTGCAAAACCTCTTAATTGAATGGTTGTAGTCTTATATTCTTGCATTTATTTATAAACTTTGCTGATTTAAAACCCTAGGTGACAAGCACACAAGTAGGTCCTTGTTTCATGTCCCCTAAAAGAAAAAAAATTCAGCCATTGAAGAAGGAAGGAAGAGCCTAGCCACTGCTACACTCTTGTAACTTCTTCCCCTGTGCTAGCCATCCCTTTTAAAAGCCAAGAAGGAGGAGACGTCCTGGGCCTAGGTTATCTACACCTAGGGCCGTCCTGCTTCTAGGGTTTGGTGATAGGGCCTTGCCATTGCAACACTCTCCCTCACCTCACTCTCTTGTCTTGTCTTATCTTTTGTGTTAGCCATTTTGTCAAGTTTAACCTAAGGAAGGAGGAAAGAGCACGAGGCCTTGCTTAAGAAACACCAGAGTGAGCCTCTTTCCCCTAGGCTTTTGCTTCTGGAGCCCTGCCATTGCATCACTTCAGAACCCTTCCCTCTAGTCCTTAGCCTTTTCCCTTCAACCCTTGCGTCCTCTCTTATTTTGACTCCATCTACCCTTAGGCACTGATCTCAGGTCTCCAACATTGAAGTGATAGTGGTCAAACAAACTTTCAAACTCTTATAAACTGAAAACCTAACTAACAACTAACCCTAATGAGGCTGACGTCATTTTTGGTTATTCCATCTTGACGCAACATTTTGTCTTTATAAGCAATTAGATGGTGTTTTGAAGCATTTATTGAGTAAGAGATTGATTGGATACATTGTTTGCTACATCATCTCAATATTTATTGATGAATTGATATTGTTCCATTGCTATTATTGATAAACATTGATCTCGTCAATATCTATTTTCATAATTTCTAATATATTGATATCAGATAGTTGTATGAAGTACTAACCCATTGAATCACAGCCTGCATGTATGGTTTTATTGTTGCTTTGTTTCGAGCAGGTGTTCTCATTTTGGAATACACTTCATTATTGGCTGATTAGCTGGATTATCTGCTCTTGGTGGTGACCTGTGAAGAGGGACTCTCACTTTGACCTTTATACCTTAGCCTCTTCAAAAATCCAGGTTACCGGAGACGTCTCCCCTAGGCTAACCTCCCTAAATAGAAAGAGCCTCCCCATCATGGTGACATTGGGTGGGGTAGGTTCCTATTACGCCAGTTTGGCCTTTATCATCTAGCCTTTTGACCTAGTTACAAACTGTGCGATAACAATACTTACTTGTCCCAGGGGCTATGTTTCTTTGGTGTGATCCAACGATGGAGGAATATTGTATGCTGGTACTTCCTGGGTATGTTGCACAGTTGATGTCGATGCAATGTCTAGCTTCAATAATTCTTGAATGGCCTACTTGAATATCTCCTTTTCGTTCTGTGCATCAAACTGCTTCTTCGGTTTGACTTTCTTCTTTACCCATTGGTGTTGTGTTGGATCTTGTCTTACTGCGTCGTTTCCTATCTTAGCTCCTCCCCATGTAACTATCTTGATGTTTCTTCCTTAATCCCTTGCTTTCGCCAAAATCCATTGAACACTCTGATTGTTCTGATTTCTCTTTTCTTGGATCTTCCCCAATAGTATAGGACATTCTTCCATGTCATGATCTAATGCACAAAAATACATACATGTCACAGGTGGAAGTGGACATTCTCTTGCATAGTGTCCTGGTTGTTGACAATTGTGGCATGCCACTGGTCCTCTGCCTCTTCCAAATCCTCCTCTTCCTCTTCAACCACCTATATAGCCAACTCAATATCCTCATGGTGCATTGTACTGGGGCGCCTGGTTATACTGCGTGAGATTATAGTGTGGTTGCGTGGTATTGTATTGTGGATGCGCAATGTTATATTGTTGTTGCACATTGTTATACTGTTGCTATTTAGTGTTATATGGGGTTGGTACTTGGTTAAACTATGGTTCATCTTCCTTGGTCATCATTTATGCCTGCACCCTATAAGTCTCTGATGTTATTTCCCTCATCAGGTCTATGGTCCTGCAATCTTTGTCGTCATGGCCTACTGACTTGCAAAAGTTGCAATATGAACTCTTAGGTACTGCCTGGTACTTCTGCATCATTGGGAAGTGATATGGATCATGCCCATATTTCTTACATATATCACACCATATTCCTTTTGTTGGCAATGGGTTTGGCATTCCTGCTTCCATGTACTGCGAGAATGTTGGACATTCGTTCTTATGGTGTCCTTCTGTCCTACATGTGTTACACCAAACAACTTCTCTTTTGTCCTTACCTTTGTTCTGGTTTAGATAGAATTTGAGTTCTTCAGATGCTCCTTCATCTCCTCTATGGTTGGATATGTCTTCTGATATTGGTTCTCTTCCATTTGTAGGGTTTCCTGTAGAGCCTCTACCCGTGTTTGAAATTTCTGTTATTGCAAGGGGTATTTCAAGTGTGGTAGCAGTGAATTAAAAAACATATGCCTATGTTGCATATCTATCATGCTATACTTTAGATTTCCCTTCAATCGTTTGAATCTCTGGTCAATATCCCATACAGATTCAACTGGTTTCTATCTAATCTCTATCATCTCATTCATGTATTGATCCTATGAACTAGGCTTCTGGAATTCATTTATCAATAGCTTTTTGATATCTCAAATCGTTCTTGTTGTCCCTGGCGGACTGTTTGAAGCTAAACTCATGTAATAATCTAGTTGACTATCTCTTAGCGTGATTGATAATTGCGCAAGCTTAGTGTCCTCATCTATGATCTGTTTCGCTTCCCAAATATTTTCAAAAATAAACAAGTGCTTCTCAGAGTCCTCCAACACATCTCCTTTGAATTCTGGTAACCTGATGGTGGGATCATGTCCTGCCATCCTGAATGCTGAATTACTACCTCCGTGTGGTGTAGATACTTGACTAATGCTTCATGAACTGGTTCCCCCAGTTGTTCCCTGTGTGGACGTACTTCCTGCTGTCTTCCTCCTCCCGAAATTCGGTTGTCTAAATGGTGTTGTTCCTCTTGGTGTATTAGTCACACATGGGTTTGTGGGTTCCACAGTGACACTAATATGGATAGAAGTGTTGCCTTCTATTCCCAGTATTGGACCTCTCATCTTCCTCTCATATGTGGCATGCAGGATTTCCTCAATCCACTCCATAGCCCGAAGATCCTCTACCTCTTCTTCATCACTTTCCAAGCCTTCCCTCGTGACTACGACTCTCTTCTTGGTGTTCATCTTATATTGGTAGGATACTCCACTGTGCGTTCTTCCATTTGTTGCCATGATCCTCTTGATCTGGTATTCATCCATCATAATTAGGTCCAAGGCCTTCTCCTTCTTATTTTTATCCATTTCTCCCTCCTCTTTTCAGTGCTTCCCCCCTTCCCCCATGCACGCATGAAATTTTAGTTTTCTGAGGCCATTGTCATTACACCTTTGTTATATAGTAATATCTTAATAGAAGTATATAGTGATATGATATACCTACCTTAAGGTCCCTTCAATAAATCTTGCTCTACTGCGCTGTAAGAATTCGTTGTATCTACTACAAATTCTATGATAAATCCTGCAACAATGTTGTCTAACCAGAAATATACTGCACTCGTAAATTTATTATCAACTGTTTGTAATTGCACGATCTCTACAAGATTTCACTCTAGCTATTCGATCTGATTTGTAGGATGGTT
The DNA here is from genome assembly GCA_032191745.1 of Picea mariana. Taxonomy (NCBI): domain Eukaryota; kingdom Viridiplantae; phylum Streptophyta; class Pinopsida; order Pinales; family Pinaceae; genus Picea; species Picea mariana. The sequence goes on along the minus strand of JASDQU010500686.1, from coordinate 56,324 downwards.
TTATTTTAAACTCAATATCCACTCATTCAACACATGCGGGAAATCACAGAAAAATACTTCATGCAAGTCGTTGAATACGTACTTGTCTAGATATTTGCGCGGTGTTAACTTCGGGTTTCTGTTATCTTTCTGCGCAAACTCCAACTTCTTTTTTTTCAACCATATTTCTATCTCTTCCTTCATTGGATTCCACGGTCTCAACATCCCCTCTTAGATTCTCATTCTCTCAATGTCCGATCTGGCATTCTTTTGACATGTCTTTCAGCAGATAGCATTCACTCAAGCCCATCCTGTTCCAACCAACCAACAAGGAAACCATTTGTTGGATTTTTATTTACTTATTTACTCTTCTTTATCATTCATCTACTCTGATCCTATTTGAACCAGGTTCATACTTATCAAGATCCCAACAAAATCCCTCTAAAACTGTCGTCCCCCCTAGTAAACCAGAAGGAAATGCAACACACAGAGTGTATTGTGTAGTCTCACCCGAGATATCTCTATGGATGGCTGCAATACTCAGGTGTTTGAAATCTAGGGAATGAGTGTAGATCTATGGTTGTATCATGTAATATTTATTTATTCATTCTAACATCTGATTATAGCAGTCATTCTATTCATGCATTTGAAATACCAGAGATAACTAGTTAATTCATTCATCTAACATTCATCATTTAACAACAATAGAACACATACATTCATTCACATAACATAGGTGTTACCATGGTTCACCCCCTCCTGGGCTATGTCCATGAAGATCTGGCTCTCAATCTCTTTATTATGGTTCAGTAATATGTCACACTGCGTGTGTTTGCAATCTTAGATCTTACACTCTTCAACAGGTTCCTCGATCCCTACGAGGATGACTAGATCACACCAGGATCCTCATCCTGCGATCTGACCCTCGGGATCGAGTCGCTCATTGCTTCCCTAGCTCACCAGCCTACTGAATGGTACAGTTCTTACAACTCTATGTCATTCGTTCTCTGCCCTGGTCCTCTCTATATTTTCTCTCCCTGCCTCTCTCTCTTTTTCTCTGCCTCGGTCCCCGCCTTCCTCTAAGTACTACCTACTTATATTCTTGGATCATCATCCATTAATATACATTGCAAAAACCCTTCCTTGCAAGCACGCCTCACATTCTTCCCTCACACATGTTGCTTTTCCTTTCTTCCTTCATGCTTCTCTTCCCAAAAATAGTCTTTTCCCTTGACTGGGTCTGCATCCAACAGAACCCAAGGAAAATTAAAGAGGGGATAAATGCTTCTTTTTTGTCTCTAATTCCTTTGTGTCTCTCTTTATGCAATGTGGCATATAAGATATGCACCAAAATCATAGCAAACAAAATTAATAAATTCCTTTTAGGCAATCTAATTTTAGAAGATAAAGGTGGCATTGTTTCAAACATGTTCATTCAAAAAACATATCATCATTATAATCCAAGAATATATTCATTTAAGCAAGAAATATGAGAGAAAGGATATGGAATTCAAACTAGACATTAAAAATGAATTAAATGGGATGAATCACCTCTTTATTCAATGTTCTTTCAAAGTTCATATTTAGGGATATATTTACGCCGAAGGCGTTCTTTAAGGGGATGATTCTCCTAAGAGCTTCATCGTCTGTCCAAAACCAGTTAAATGTTGGTACGTGTTATCAATATCTTATCTTAAATCCTCTGACACTTAGATCTATCTGTCATATGTCAGTGTCTGGACACAGATCCTGTCACCACCCTATCTCCCCTCTTTTCCAAACCCTGTCCTTCTATCCAAGATTTTACTGGTGAGTGCTTCCTCCACTTCCCTATCTCCCCTCTTCGCCAAACATTGTCCCTCTATCCAAGATTTTATCGCTGAGCGTTTCCTCCATAGAGGACCATCCTTATAATTGTCCAATGTTGAAGATTTCAAAATTTTTTATATGGGATTTGACGAGACAAATAGATGCATTGAGATCCATCCAGCCAAGAAGAACCAAAATGATCCAAGTACCGATAATCCTCATATTTGGGCTTTATTTTTATCTCTTATTGCAATAATTCGTTGGAGCTTTTCTTTTACAGGTATGGTATCTTGAGCTTTTTTATGTCTTTGTAAGAATATAAATGCAATTTTCCTTGGAATAATTTTCGTTTCTTCTGTTTGAACTTTGACAGGTGTTTGAAGGATCATTTCTGGTAATATTTTGGCATTGCATCGATTTTAATAGGATTATCATATATTATCTATGGCTGAGCATTATCAATCAGGGTATCTATGCCTTTTTTTCTTGAGATTTTCCTTGATGGTTATTGGTTTTCATAGATCAATAATATTTCAGTGTAGAGTATTAATGATTATAGGGTTTGTAAGAAATTTTTTAATTTGATAAAGTTTTGATAATTTAAGTATTTTATGGTTTTTGTAGGCTAATTTTTTTCCCATGTCTAAAATATGGTAGGGTTTCTGTATTTTTGGTTTTGTTGGTATTTATTGTTTATCCATTTATGTTTAACTTTGTAATGGCTTCCACTCTTTTGCAGATTCATGCAAAAAATGTTTCCTCAATATCTGGCTAAGATATGAAGGTTTAGAGATTTATTCCCTGTGAGATGTTTGTTTTATGGCTTTTGATGGTGTTAAGTGAAGACATGTTTGAGAGCCATTCTGAGTTGTGATTTCTTTCCCGATACATATTAGAAAGTTCAGTTGGTTTCCTATAAATTTTTGTCAAGATTCTAGATTTTTTGTTGTCAAGTTTCTTTATCTGATAGTTACATGTAGATGTGTCCGTTGTCTTGTTTCATCGACCCGAAAATCGGTGTCCGTTGTCTTGTTTCATCGACCCAAAAATCGATTTCCTCAGTCCAAGATTTTCATCCTTCCTGACTTGGGCAGATTAATTGAAATGTTTATCTAATTTGGTTAGGCCTTGAGGTGTCAAGGCAGTGATATTAACTCCAGAATTAGGAATTCGTTAATAGTAAAATGTTATAAACAATTAGATAACCAAACACATTTATATGAATTCATAATATTTGAAACCATAGATTATTAATATAGATTATTAATGACGTTCAATTGATTAAAAATATTTTAATGACTTTGTCTAATCTAAAATATTAAATAATTTTTAAAACAAAGATGTTTGTTTTGTCATTGTCAAGTCAAAATAAAACAAAAATATAAAACAATTTAAAAACCAAATATTTTTATTAAAAACAAAGATGTTTGTTTTGTTATTGAAAATGGCAAAAACATATAGATAAGATTTTTGGATTATTTAAGTGTGTTGTCTAACTGTTCTAGGTTTTTGCTCTCCTCGCTGGAATCACAATTTTATGTTGTTTAAATTGCATTTTTGAATGTAGAAATGGATTCAACGTGCTGAAAAATCCCTAGAGCACTCAGACTACACAGATTTTACCACTCAAATTCGTAGATCCAACAATATCTCACTGGATTTCGAGCAAATATCCCCAGAAAATATGCCCAAAAAAAGCAAAAATGTAACACATTTAGACTACAACATATTCAAGTGTTTATTGAAATTTAGTTTTATTTACTTTTTCAACGTTAGAAATCCAATTTTATCTACTTTTTTCATCGTTAAAAATTCAAACTTTTTTTTATACCGAATGGGCCAGATCAAATCCCTCAAGTAAAATTAGAACAACTCCTACCTTTAAAGCCCCTTTCTTAACATGGTGCCTATCAAACACTTTTCCTTTAAAACTCTAAAATCTCAATAAAATTAATAATTTTATTATTTTATCCTCGATTATTGCACAGATTATTGAAGGTTTCTAAGGGGATGAAGCAATACAGATATAAGTGGCTAATACATTTTGGCAAAATGGGTGCCTCTTCAAAATTGAAATAAAGATTCAGACAAATAAAAATTATGTGAAACAAAATGAACCAAAGAGTGAAACATAAAACAAATAGCATGTAAATCAAAATTTGTATTGGGTGTAATATAGGTGCGTGTTAGAAGATACATAATAAAGTTGTTGGACTATTTAATATTCAATGTAACTATTTGTATACTTTAATTTCAATATTACACATATGACATTGGTTGGTTTAGCTGCGGGAGAATGGGAAATATGTGGCTCGATTTTGCATATGAGATTTTTAACGTTGTAGATTTTTTCAAGATGCTAATTAAATTATTTTATCTTAATTTATTGATCAAAGCAGTGATGTAACTCAATGCCAGTTTGGTTGAATAAAAAAGCTTGTAATTTCTGAAAAGCTACATTTTAAAATTGAAGTTCATCCATGAATTGAACTTCATCCATGTGAATGGATACATTATTTCTCTTATTAGTTCTTACTTTTTGGGTTGCAGGGATTATTAGTAATCGATTTTATCTTGTCATATTAATTTATGCACGTAAATCAATACAAATCAACCATTTAAACCAAACTTTTCACACATTCATATAATTTTCCAACTTCTATTTTATTTTTAGTTCTAACTTTTTGGTTTGAGGTCTTATTTGGCCTCTTATCGAGGCGATGGACAATTTATGCAATTTTTTTTTATTGAAGCTTAGGAAAGATGATTGCATTACTTAGGAAAGAGGACTGCATTATGGTATATATCTTTTGAGGCGAACTAATGCAATCTTTGGAGATAGCATTAGTTCGCTAACATTTTTTGTTAGCGGATTTCCATTGAACCATCCTATCATACACAGTATATTCTAAGATGTGTTCTAATATTCTTCATGCAAGATATCGATGGTCATCAATAGCCAAGTGTTATTGTTCATCAAACCACGTGCTTCGATACCAGTCTTCAATACCAGTCTTGTTTCTCCTATTAAAGAGGACTTGGATCTTTGTAATTACTCTTTAATTGCTCTCGGACTTGTTGGTGCACCTCCTTGCATGTGCACCACCTTGCAACCTCCAGTGTTGTTCTGCAGGGACTATTAGTAATCGATTTTCTCTTGTCATATTAATTTATGTGGCTACAGGGACTATTAGTAATCGATTTTCTCTTGTCATATTAATTTATGCACATAAATCAATACAAATCAACCATTTTAACCAAACTTTTCACACATTCATACAATTTTCCAACTTCCATTTTATTTTTAGTCCTAACTTTTTGGTTTGAGGTCTTATTTGGCTTCTTATCGAGGCGATGGACAATTTAGGCAAAAATATTTTATTGAAGCTTAGAAAAGATGATTGCATTACTTAGTAAAGAGGATTGCATTATGGTATATATCTTCTGAGGCGAACTAATGCTATCTCTGGAGATAGCATTAGTTCGCTAGCATTTTTTGTTAACGGTTTTCCATTGAACCAACATATCATACACACTATATTATAAGATGTATTCTAATATGCTTCATGCAAGATATCAATGGCCATCAATAACCAAGTGTTATTGTTCATCAAACCACGTGCTTCGATACCAGTCTTCAATACCAATCTTGTTTCTCCCATTCAAGAGGACTTGGTTCTTTGTAATTACCCTTTAATTTCTCTTGGACTTGTTGGTGCACCTCCTTTCATGTGCACTGCCTTGCAACCTCAAGTGTTGTTCTTTCACCACATTGCAACCTCCAGTGTTGTTCTTGGAATTGTTGGTGCACGACCTTGCAACCTTCAAAATTGCTCTCAGACTTTTGGTGCAAGACCTTGTGATTACTTGCCTGCGCGTTTTTCTCAAGTTGAGAGTAATTGTCAAATAGGCAGGTCATGTTATATTCTCTGATAGATGGTGCCCGTCGCTATGCCATTTAGACTCGTGGAGGTCAAAAAACATTCTTGGCAGCAACTATGTGCTCCTCTCTCTGCATGCAGAAGGGGATACCTGACAAAGATGTGACGCTACTCTCGTGTGATTTGAGAGGAAAATAAATGCTAAATTTGTCACTTTCCTTACACATTGATCAAAGAACAAACATTATTGCTTCCAAATTAAATTAAATTTAATTCTTGTTTTTGTTTCACGTGTCGGACAAGACACTCAGACTTTGGATCGTTAATGAAATATTTTGTACACTATAGCCTTATGTATAAAGTTATGTTAAGAACTAAGTTATATAGAAAGAGATATTAGCAATTGGTATATGCTTCAATTAGACCCCAAGCTTCAATTCTTACCATAGCTACATAATTCTTATTTATGTTTTACTTTAGTTACATAATTCACGAGATTTATTTAAACTTATATAATATTATTTATTTATTTTTTACATTATATAGTCTTATTTATATTTATTTATTTGAATGAGACCCAAAAAAATTCAAATATCTCTCTAATAATCCTCTCTAATAATTTAAATATGTTATGCATGCTTCTTGTCTAGAGATTTATTTAATTTGGGCATCTTGCATCTCTTATCTTGAACTAAATGCATTGTAATTGGTGAACGTTTTAACACGTAAACCATATCGTTGAAGTAAATCACGAAGCAATGGCACGGAAGAGATTACTCTAAAGGTAATTAGAAAGGTGAAGTAGCTAAAATCATTTTTTGTATCTCATGCAGTATAATTAGTAACTTGCAGTCAAAACGCTGTCTATATTACTTAGACTGTTTATATTATGTGTGGGTAGTGGAGGCCACAACTATTTCTTCGATCAATAAGTTTTTCCTCCAAACAAAGTCCATATTCATCTTCACATAATATTAGCAGGGTAAATTCTACAAAAGCGGTCTTTGGTATAATGAATTTAACTTGAGCAACATCTAGATTGACTTTGTAAGGTTTTCATGTCTCTTGACAATAACGTGTTGGATTGCAAACAAATTTCCTTTGCAAACAACTGTGCCACAATTGGCAGGGACTTGTTGCCTTTGCAACTCCCCTTGTTTTAGTAGAAACTCTCTTAAGTATTCGGTACATATATTGTAACATCCCACTCTTGCGCACACTGAGAGAACTTATTCTTTGAGGACACTTTCTCGCAAGTGATCCAGATTATTATACTATTAAGCATTTGATTTTGATTATGAGGTGTTATGGATTGATGACATGTTGTTTTGCTGCATTTACATAGACATGTGCTATTGACTTGGTTTTACTTAGAGTGCAAGATTGTGGACCTAGAGGATGAAGAGGCATCGATGGAACCCCTTGGACTCTGGATCAAGTCAGGGAGTGGACTATTGGGGTTTTATTGTTGTATATATGATATTTGTGCACCTGATTAGATGATATGATCATGGATATACTTATGACATGATTCGATGATGATGCAGGCTGACGATAGCTTGTCGAATAGACTCACATGTGGAGTAGAGGGGTCACACATGACTACCAGAGACGTTGAGGGAGAGGTGTGGACAACAGCCCTGCCACAGCCTACCATCACTTTCATCGTGGCTCGAATTGTAGGTTAATGACTACTTAGTTCGAGAAGACCCACGATGTCGTGAGGGCTGACTACGAAAGTGGCAGTCCCTCACGATGATTCTAAGGGGCACACAATAAGGTAGGGGCCTTATTCCTTAGAGGCCCTTAGTCTCCCACAGGATCACCTCGCAGAGTATTGACTCCAGGGGTTTTAGATGTATACCAAGTCAGTCAAGAGGCGAGTGGCACCCTTGGAGTACGTAGTGCGTCCTGGAGGGCACGTCACGCAAGAAAAATGGAATGAGGTGAGTGACACCCTTGGGGCACATAGTGCGTCCTGAAGGGCACGTCGCGTAAGGGAAATAGAACGAGGCAAGTGGAACCCTTGGAGCACCTAGTGCGTCTTGAAGGGACTTTGTGTTGTTATTTAATAAATGGATAAACCTAGATGGCCTTAGGATGAATAACGTGTTAAGGAAGATTTAAAACTTTTCCCCTAAAAAAGATGTCGGCCAACCTAGGAAAATAAAGTCTA
>JASDQU010500686.1:0-13994 GCA_032191745.1 Picea mariana | reverse complement strand
AATTGTTAATAATTTACAATAACTGATTCACCCCCCCCCCTCTCAGTTATTTCATACCTGTAACAGATTTGGGGTATGCAAAAGGTGTGTTTGTTGTAACATGAAGGATCCCTTTGATTTTAGCCACAAAAACAAAATTGAGCTCATTGAAAGCTTGAACAATTCTCTTCTTTTGACTATGCTGAGAACAAATAACCATGAACACTATCATTCTCGCTATCATCTTTGGCCAATACCACATAGGCACAAATATTCTACACTCAGACAAAATACCACACATGCACAAATGTTCTACACTCATAGAAAATACCACACAAGAACATATGTTCTACACTCATACAAAACCATGTGAATCGTTCATTTCATCAACACAAGACATAGTGTGTATATATTTATGCATAATTCTTCTGTATTTGCACATCAACTGTGCCATTTACATTCATTAAATCATTATGATGATGTGAAATACCTACATGGAAAACTCAACTTTTTATAACAAAATTAAAATATAAAATCCCTAAAAGCATCATCTTTAATGGAAAATGATGATGCCAACTCGTGGAGAGAACAAGAAACCCCATGAAAGCATAGATAATTGTTTGTGAGTGTAATCATTGAAGAGATGGTGAATTAAGATAGTAAATCAGTTACACTATGACTGGGTTATGAGGTTTACTCCTATCAATGGACATGTGTTCCTTGTCAAAGTCCAGTCCTCAACTTAGATGTGGTTGTTCTTTGTTTTTGGCTCTCTTTTTTTTTAATTTGTAAAATTGGGGAAAACTATGTGTGTGTGTGTGTGTGTGTGTGTGTGTGATGCCTTTATTCAAATCAACAAATATGTGAATACAGTTTCCTAAAAACAAAAACAACACAAACATTATAAATAAATTTACTCTCATCTCTTTTATAACACCAAAAAATGTTAACTTAGTTGAACTCTTAGCATTCAATAGAATGTTAAGTGTTAGCTTATTTGAACTCTTAACATTTAATTGAAAGTTGAGTGTTGGGAAACAACGCATCAAATACTTGATGAAAAGTAACTATCTATTATACTTAGATTTAAATAATTGGCACATGTTAATTATTCCTTTTTTGCTTTACTCGTGCAAACAATTAATATACCATTATAATGTTGTTCATCAAATAAGATGCATATAAAAACCTATTCTATAATGTTCTCTTCATCCTACACTTTATAAACGATAGGGAAGGCTAACATGTAGCTATGCAAGCAGGGTCATCACGTACCTACCGGATGGAGAGGGTGTTGATTGAATATTTTTCAGGTTCTTCCCATTTGCAAGGACATATATGTAACAACCCCATCGTTATGACTACGAGTGAAGCAAAAGTGCAATTTTTTTATTTTTTTTGGGGATAAGAGGTAAGACGGTGGCGACGACAATAGTTAAATACACCACTAACGACGAACGCAAGCACACAGTCCAGGCAATAGGCAACTATGACTCCACGCACTGACACAAGGGCAACTGGGAAAAACATGCGTAGAACAACAAGGAGGAATGACTACCCGCCCGATGCAAACAAGGCACGCCTACAAGCTAAGGGACAACATCCCCCTCCCAACACAATGACCAATGATGAACAAGACTAGAACCTCAAGGCAGGTGAACCCAACACATGAAGGCATTCCACCCCTACACCAAAAGCAACTTACAACGCTCGACAACACTCACACGGAAGGCACTGACTCCGGCCAAGTTCTTGTTTGCCGCTATCCAATAGAACGCGCCATGATCCCCTCATTGGGAATCATGTCATCCCTAGGTGATAAACACGTCAATAACCTTGGCACAACACTTCCTATCTGGACTGAGGACTCTAGATAAATCTGACGAGCTAGGAGTCGAATACCGATAAGAATACCACACCCATACCCCAACAACAAGTCGACGAGATGCAAGAGGATGACAACAAGGAAAAACGCAAGCCAATACCCAACTTCGTCAACAACCCAACCCTTTTTCAAGTCTAAAATGGTCAATAATTACGATCTAATTTAGCGTTAAATACAGATCTAATTAACCAGTCTCAATTACATATAGTCAGTGATTTACAAACCTAGCTTAACCTGATACACAAATCTAATTTAGCGAGTCTAATTTACCAAATTAGACAATAGCTATATGTAAAATTAACTTTAATCACATATCTAATTTAGCAAGTCTAAATGACTACTAGTCAATAATTTGTGAATCTAATTAACCTTAAGTACAAATCTAAATACATAAATAGCCTTAAGGAATACATAAATATGACGCATTCAATGCAGAAACACATGATTTGAAATAATAATTAATTTGAAATAATAAATACAACGCATTCAACACAGGAATAAATACATAATTTGCAAATTTAATTAACCTTAAAGAATACATAAATTCAATGCATTTGACGCAGAATACATGATTTGCAATAATAAATACAACGCATTCAACGTAGGAATAAATACATAATTTTCAAATCTACTTAACCTTCAGGAATACATAAATTCAAGGCATTCAATGCAGGAATACATAATTTGCAATCTAATTAACCTTGCAATGAAACACATTCAACATAAAAACGCAGAGCAATAATCTGCAAGGGATACGCATCAATAAAATAGATCACAGAGAAAGAGACTAGGAAACAAAAACTCCTTCAGAAATCACAGGGCAATAATTAAATGCAAACTCATTCCTAGAGAGGGCAGCGTCGTCAGGTAAGAAGAAAAATTCGCAAACTTGGAAATGGAAAACTCGTTGTACATTATACACAACAGAATGGAATATAATCTTTGTCATTAATTAAATATGTAGTCTAAGAGATAATTCATAATAATTAATTTCCACCAAAATGTTGTCATTCTAATCGCTGGTTTTATTAGGAAAGCATGCAAAGTTTTAACATCAAGGCGGTGAGGTTTTTCAAAGGAAACACATTCAAAAAAAAGTGAAGAACACATGCTGTGCAAATTGGGAGAATCGCACTAAAAAGCGAGCAACTTCTCAGTGGAAAATGTGTGTGACTTCGCAGTCAAGAAGTAGGTAAATTCACCCTCATATATGTTAATTTGAAGAGGGGAAAACGTTGTATCTATCACCTTAAGAATCGTAGGCAATGGTTCACCAATGGCTGAGTTTTAACAGATGAAGGGCATTGTGTTTTAGCATCAAATCGCAAGTGGTAAAGGTGTCACAACAAAGTCATGGTTACAATTCGCAGAGGTAAAGATTTCACTGCAAACTCATGGTTACAATTCGTATAGGTAAAGGTGTCATGTAAGCTGAGTTTAATCGTTGAGTTTAAGCTTTCCATAATAAATTTGCTGAGTTTAAACATTCAAGAAATCACTGAGGTTAAAACCTTCAAACAATTTAATTCGCTGAGTTTATATCCTTATAAAAATGCCCAAAAGTATAATTCATCTTAAACAAAAATACATTGGCCATCTAAAACGAAAAGCATGTAGTCGTCAAGCACCTGGCAATCTAAACAAGCTGACCAGAAGTAAAAAAAAAAATCGTTGGGCAAAATTTTACCCCAAATCAAACGAAATGCAGTCGAGGAAGTGGCAATCGCCAGACAAACAAAATGAATAGCATTCTTAATCAAGCGACGAATGTAGTCTGGAAATGGCAAAATCGCATTCTAAACTAGTGGTGAAAAACACAGTCTCAATTGTCTTCAAAAGAAGAGTGTAGAGGTAAAAAAAATGCAGGGAAAGTCCAGTAAGATTTAAAAACGAAGACTTAAAGAAAACTTTGCCATCAATAAAAAATTGCAGGTTTAATTAAACGCATCAAGGCGCAAGACTACACACTACCTGGAACAATCAACAAGGGTAGACGACTGGCAGGAACATCCTTTGCTCATCCTCTACGCACAAAAAAGCAGGGCATTTGGATCCATAGGTCTATTAACACTGAAGTGACGACCATAGATTCGGCTCATGGCCAACTGCTTAGGCATGGACTAATGAGCTAGGGATGAAGGAAAAAATAAACCGCAATTATCACAAGTCAATAAACCATAGGACGGTCAAGACATGCAAGGATCGTAGGCCATGGGAATCAATCAACATCGAGCTAAAGTCTATGGTGGAAATTTCAGTCATCAACTAGAATTCTAAGACAATCATTTTCTTTACCCAATTAAACATACAAAACTTAAAGCATAAATCATACTAACAATCTACCATGCATAAATAAAGGAAGCATACCGTAGCCCAAGTCACCTACTCTGAGTTGGTGTTCCACACGCTCTGTGCAACTCCCTCTTTCCGACCGATGAGACTTCACCGATACCTCCCAGGCAACGTTAGGGGTACTCTTCTTCCCCCTTAGCCCCCCGAGCCACAAAGGGGCCACGCACAGTAACCAGAGAATCAACTAGATCCCAGCTTGCCTTGCAATGTCGAGCTACCACTCCTCACCGAGATGTGTATCCCAACTCCCACAAGCTAAGTCAGTCAAGTATAAATTTCTGCAGTGTAACGTTACGCATCACAGAAGAGGTCCATCCTCTTCCTCTTCCCTCTTTTATATAGATTTTCTAAGTCCATTACATTCCCAAAATCCCTTTTAATTTATTGTTCAATAATTTAATTCATATTAATCCTTCTCGTAAAAGTGTCACCCATCCCCTTCATTGCACCGAAAATTAATTTCCTTAATTAATTAATTACCCCTATTTCCCTCACTCACCTAAAGGCACTCCTAGAATCGTTCCTAGGTGTCCCCATATTCCCTTACAAGTTTTAATGACTTTTCCCCTTACTAATTTACTAGCTGAGTTAATTTAGAAAGTTCTTAAATGCTAGATACCTTACTAAGTTAGACTTTCTACTTTTTCCTTGTTTTTCCCTTTTCTTTTTATGTTTCCCCCTTTTTCCTAGTTTCCTAATTCTTTTAGATTTCCCTCTTTCCCTTTTCGTTTAAAACTCAAATTGGCAGGTGTAGAAAATTAACTTTTTCCCTTTTTCCTTTTTAGTTAATAAATGTTTAATTAACATATGAGACAAAACCATTATTTCCCCTTTTTCCCTTTTTAAATTTTATCCCCCAAAACAATTTTTTTTTTTATAAATTAAATGAATTACTTACCCCCTTCTCGTCACATGATTAATGAATATTATCATTATTATTATTATTATATATAGATAGATAGATAGATAGATAGATAGATAGATAGAAAAATTATCACAAGTATCATTTAGACCCAGACTTTATTTTCCTAGGTTGGGCGACATTTGTTTTAGGGAAAAAGTTTTAAATCTTCCTTAACACGTTATTCATCCTAAGGCCATCTAGGTTTATCCATTTATTAAATAACAATGCGACATTCCCTTCATGACACACTAGGTGCTCCAAGGGTGTCACCCGCATCGTTCTCTTTCCCTTGCGCGACGTGCCCTTCAGGACACACTACGTGCTCCAAGGGTACCACTCGCCTCCTTCCATTTTTCTTGCGCGACGTGCCCTTCAGGACGCACTACGTGCTCCAAGGGTGCCACTCGCCTCTTGACTGACTTGGTAGACATCTAAAACTCTTGGAGTCAATACTCCACAAGTTGATCCTATGGGAGACTAAGGGCCTCTAAGGAATAAGGCCCCTGCCTTATTGTGTGCCCCTTATAATCACCGTGAGCGACTATCGCAGTCAGCCCTCACAGCATCATGGGTATTCTCAAACTAGGTAGTCGTTAACCTATAGTTCAAGCCACGGTGAGAGTGCTAGTTGGCTTTGGCAGGGCTGTTGTCCACACCTCTCCCTCAACGTCTTTGGTATTCGTGTGTGACCCCTCTACTCCACATGTGAGTCTGGTTGGCAAGCTATCGTCAGCTTGCATCATCAACGACTCATGTCAGAAATATATCCATAATCATATCATCTAAGCAGATGCACAAATATCATATATAAAACAATCAAACCCCAATAGTCCACTCCCTAAATCGATCTGAAGTGCAAGGGGTTCCATCGATGCCTCTGCATCCTCGAGGTCCACAATCCTACACACTAAGTAAAACCGAGTCAATAGGACATGTCTATGTCAATGCAATAAAACAACATGTCATCAACGCATAACGCCTCATAATCAAAATCAAATGCTTAATAGTATAATAATCCAGATCACTTGCAAGCAAGTGTTCTCAAAGAATAAGTTTGCTCAGTGTGAGAAAGAGTGGGATTTTACATACACCCCCTCTTGGTCTAAACTTTGTCCCGAAGTTTCACAGTATAAGTGTCGAAATAATGTGTATCACAGTATCATAAGTCTATCTATCAAACAAAAATGGAAATTGTTGGCGCATATTATATGCGTCCTCCCAATCGTCGAGTGCGGACTATAGTGGTCCCATTGGACCTTGACCTGATCTACTGTTTGAAGCCATAGTCGTCGAACATGATGATCCAGGATGCGGATTGGCTCATCCGTGAGCGCCCCCTCGTCTAATACCTGCAAGGAACTCATGTCAATAACATGTGTAGGATCACTAATATAATGTCTCAAAACATATACATGAAAAACATCGTGCATATGCCTCAAAGAATCAGGCAAGGCTAGTCGATAAGCCACGGGCCCCTTCCTTTCCACAATCGTGAAAGGTCCAATGAACCTAGGAGATATTTTAGCTCCCTTTCCAAACTTGATCGAAATATTATGCGGTTTTACCCGCAAGAAGACTCGATCGCCAACCTCGTAACAACGGTCGACACGATGCACATCGACATAACTCTTCTGTTGATCATGCGCTTCTTTAATCATTTGTCTTATTGTTTTCATTTCCTCATCCATTTCTTGGATCGCTTATGGTCCCACCAGAACCCTATCCTCAAGCCAATCCCAACTCAAAGGTGCCTGACACAGTCTCCCATAAAGAAACTCGAAAGGCGTCATCTTAATGGTGCTTTGGTAACTATTGTTATAAGCAAATTCTATCAGTGGCAAGAATTCCTCCCAACACTTTTTTTGGTCCATCACGTACATGCGCAACATGTCCTCCAAGGTCTGGTTCATTCGTTCGATCTACCTGTCAGTCTCTGGGTGATATGCAGTACTGAAGTTAAGTTGGGTTCCCAAGGCCTCTTGGAAACTAGTCCAAAATCATCCAGTAAACATCGATCCCCGATCGGATATAATCCTCTTAGGCACGCCATGTAGCCTCACAATCTCACTAATGAAAACTCTAGCTATGGTAGGCGCCTGATACGTTGTACGCATAGGAATAAAGTGATCACTCTTCGTCAGAGTATCTACTAATACGAAAATCGAGTCGTGTCTCTTTGGCATCAGTGGCAATCCAACAATAAACTCCATCAAAATAACCTCCAATTTCGATTCAGGAATAGCGTGTGGATGTAGTAATCCTACTGGATGTCTATGTTCATCCTTTACCTGCTGACATTCTAGACATCTGGTCACATAGTTGACTATGTCTGCCTTCATTCTTTTTCAGAAGAATAAGGGTTTAAGATCCGCCCTTATCTTTGTGACTCTCAGGTGAGCCATGTATACTGCTCTATGAGTCTCGCTTAGGATCAAGATCCTCAACTCGTCGTTCGATGGCACGTAAATCAAATTTTTAAACCTCAATAATCCATCATCATCAAACGTAAATCCTTCAAATCTTGGTACCATCATTGTGTTTTGTCTGATAAAACCCTCAACCTCTTTGTACCAGTCATCGTCGCATTGTAAAGTTAGAATCTTTTCACGTAGATTCGTCTTAAGAGGAAACATTGAAAAGATGCATGATCTCTAACTCAATGCATCTGCCACTCGGTTCACTATTCCTTTTATGTAAGTAATCTAGAAGTCGTACTCGCTAAGAAATTCCGACCAATGCGTTGTCACGCGTTCAGATCTCTTTGCGTAAAGATTTGTTGTAGTCCACAGTGGTTCGTCTTTAGTTCAAATTTTCGTTCAACAAGGTAGTGTCTCCAAACCTTCAAGGAATATACGATGGCTAACAACTCCAAATCATGCGTCGCGTAGTTCTCCTCATGCCTTCTCAGTTTCCTCGAGATGTAAGTGATCACTCGACCATCTTGAATCAATATTTTTCCTAAGCCTTCCTTGGATGCGTCAGTGCATACCAAGAAGTCTGAGACCATGTCAGGGACCTTTAGTATCGATTTTGTTGTCAAAAACTCTTTGAGCCTCCCAAATGCTTCCACGCATTTCTCGGTCCAAACAAACGTCTTGTTCTTCTTCTACAATTCCGTGATCGGATTTGCTATCTTTGAAAATCCATCGACAAACCATCGATAGTATCCTGCTAAACCCATGAAGCTACGCACTTCTAGGACATTCGTCGGCACAAGCCATTACATAATAGCCTCGAACTTTGGGGGATCTAAAATGATACCTTCACTGGAGATGACATGCCCTAAGTAGTGAATCCTTGATTTATAAAATGAGCATTTGGACACCTTCCCATATAAGTTTTTCTCTCGCAAACACTGTAGTACCAAGTGCAAGTGCTTGTCATTCTCCTCCATCATCCGAGAGTAAATCAAAATATCGTCAATGAATACTTGGACGAACTTTTCCAAGTACTCGTGGAACACCCCATTCATCAAACTCATAAATACCCTTGGGGATTTTGTCAGTCCAAAAGGTAAAATAGTAAACTCGTAATGCCCAAACCTCGTCTTAAAGGCGGTCTTAGAGACGTCATCCTCCTTAATCCATAACTGGCGATATCCTGATCGCAAATCGATCTTTGAGAACATTGTGGCACCCTTCATCTAATTGAACAGATCACCAATCCTCAGCAACGGATACTGATTCTTGATCGTTGCCTTGTTCAATTGACAGTAGTCAATGCAGAGCCTCCACGACCCATCCTTCTTTCGTATGAAAATAACAGGTGCACCCCATGGTGACACACTTGGACGTATCAGTCTTAGGTCCAACAATTCCTTCAGTTGCATTCTCAACTCTTGTAACGTTGGGGTCGACATCCGATAAGGTGTTCTAGCTATCGATTCAGTCCCCGGTTTTAAGAATATAGTAAACTCCAATTCCCTCTCTGGCGGCATCCCAGGTAACTCTTATGGGAAGACTTCCGCAAAATCTCTCACCACAGGAAGGTGTTCTAGACCTTCCACTACTCCCTTCTCGTTTAACCAAAGGATCGCATAAATATTACATCCCTTACGCATGCTCTTTAGTATCTACAAGGAAGAGATGAACCTCAAGGAAACTCCCTGGTTTCATCCTACAATCACGCATCTTTGTCCCTCATCATCGACCAAGCTCAGCCATTTCTTCTTACAGTTGAGTATTGCCTCATGCGATTCCAAACAGTCCATACCAATCACGACGTCATACGATCCTAAGATCGTGATGTACAGGTTGGCCCTAATGACAAACTCTCACAGGTTAAGGGTACAGCCTGTAACCTTTCCTCCAACCTTTTGTTTGTCTCCCGAAGCCATCTCTACGAAGCTATCCTTGTCCTGTTTGACTTCCTTAACCTTAATCCCTTTTAGAACTACACCAGAAATGAAACTCTCGATAGCACCGAGATCTACAAATACTAAGGGTCTGGTCAACGATGGTACCTGACGTCTCGAGCATAGTCGACTAGTGATCTGCCTGGCGGTTATTCACCTCTGTATGAATCCGATGGGCCTTGCCCAAATCTCCCACGGTAGTGGGTCTGGCTAATCCAGATGCTCTATTCCTCTCCACTGGGCAGTTGTGCTGGTAGTGTGGCTCCCCACATGTCCAACACCCCTTCTTCGGTCTAGTACTCCTGGTACCCGAAGTAGAATATGACGGCCCACCGACCTGGAATCCCAGTCTGTTCTGTTGAACAGGCCTAAACTGTTGTTGTTGCAGTCGACGTTGTTGCTAATGTTGTGGTCCCCGATAAGGTGTTCGCTACTAAGGCGTCGGTCATCGAGGTGTAGTGAAAGTGGATCCCCTCTGGAAGCCACGATATCTTGGCGTATGTCTGGCCGGTGTCTGATGCTATTGCACACCCAATCACACCTGCCCTGCTAGTCTCGTTGGAGTCCTTCTCTGACCACTGCTGATAAGCTCCTCCTCTGCTATGAGGGCCCTCTGGATGACATCATGCAAGGTTTGAGGCATCAAAATCCTAACATTTTCATGTATGATGCCATTAAGGCCGAACATGAACCTGTTGACCTTAATTTTCTCATTATTAAGATGGGGAGCATACCGAAGCAACTCCATAAAATGGGCCTCGTACTCGGGCACCGTACGACCGCCCTGTCATAAGGCATTGAACTCTTTGAATTGATGCTCAATGAATTCCTATGATAGGTACCTCTCTCAGAACCGTTCCTTGAATAGTTCCCATGACACGTCTTCGACGACCATGTTCAGCTGCGGTAGGAGCGTCTTCCACCATAGAAGAGCGCTCCCCTTCAATTGAAAGACCACCATGTAGACCTTCATGTTGGAGGTATAGTCGCAAAGTGCAAAGCACATCGCCATATTCTCCAACCATGCCTCGATGGCTTCGTTGTCCGGGGCACCAAAGAACTCGGGAAATTTGACCTTCTCGAGTTCGCGGTGAATGCTACTAGTGCCTCATCTCTATCCAAATGACTAATCAGTGCCTCAGGCATGCTCTTAAAAAATCTCATCATTCCAACCACATCATCCACCGCTATCTTCTCCTGCCCGACAACCTGTTTGTCTCCCTAGGGGTTATACCCCTTAGGTGACAACGAAAATAGTTAACTACACCACTAACGACAAACGCAAGCACGCAGTCTAGGCAATAGGAAACTATGACTCCATGCACTGGCACAGGGGCAACTGGGAAAAACATGCGTAGAACAACAAGGAGGAACGACTACTCGCCCAATGCAAACAAGACACGCCTACAAGCTAAGGGACAACATTCCCCTCTCGACACAATGACCAATGATGAACAAGACTAGAACCTCAAGGCATGCGAACCCAACGCATGAAGGCATTCCACCCCTGTGCCAAAACCAACTTACAACACTCACATGAAACACACCGACTCCGACCAAGTTCTCGTTCGCCGCTATCCAATAGGGTGCACTTTGATCCCCTCATCGGGAATCATGTCGTCCCTAGGTGATAGATGCGTCAATAACCTTGGCACAACACTTTCTATCTGGATCGAGGACTCTAGATAAATCCAACGAGCTAGGAGCTGAATATCAATAAGAATACCACACCCATACCCCAACAACAGGTCGGCAAGATGCAAGAGGAGGACAACAAGGAAAAACACAAGCCAATACCCAACTTCGTCAACAACCCAACCCTTTTTCAAGTCTAAAATGGTCAATAATTACGATCTAATTTAGCGTTAAATGCAGATCTAATTAACCAGTCTCAATTACATATAGTCAGTGATTTACAAACCTAGCTTAACTTGATACACAAATCTAATTTAGCGAGTCTAATTTACCAAATTAGACGATAACTATATGTCAAATTAACTTTAATCACATATCTAATTTAGCAAGTCTAAATGACTACTAGTAAATAATTTGTGAATCTAATTAACCTTAAGTACAAATCTAAATACATAAATAGCCTTAAGGAATACATAAATACGACGCATTAAATGCAGGAATACATGATTTGAAATAATAATTAATTTGCAATAATAAATACAACACATTCAACGCGGGAATAAATACATAATTTGCAAATCTAATAACCTTAAGGAATACATAAATTCAACTAATTCAACACAGGAATACATAATTTTCAATCTAATTAACCTTGCAATGACACGCATTCAACATAAAAACGCAGAGCAATAATCTGCAAGAGATACGCATCAATAAAATAAATCGCAGGGCAAGAGATCAGGCAAAGAAAACGCCTTCAAAAATCGCAGGGCAATAATTAAATGCAAACGCATTCCTAGAGAGGGTAGCGTCGTCGGGTAAGAAGAAAAATTCGCAAACTTGGCATTGGCAAATTCGCTGTACATTATACACAACAGAATGGAATATAATCATTGTCATTAATTAAATATGTAGTCTAAGAGATAATTCATAATAATTAACTGCCACCAAAATGTTGTCATTCTAATCGTTGGTTTTATTAAGAAAGCGTGTAGATTTTTAACATCAAGGAGGTGAGTTTTTTCAAAGGAAACACATTCAAAAAAATTGAATAATAGAGGTTCTGCAAATCGAGAGAATCGCACTAAAAAATGGGCAACTTCTTAGTGGAAAATGCGGGTGAATTCGCAGTCAAGAGGCAGGTAAATTCGCCCTCAGATCTGTTAATTTGCAGAGGGGAAAATGTTGTATCTATCACCTTAAGAATCGCAGGCAATGGTTCACCAATGGACAAATTTTAACAGATGAAGGGTGTTGGGTTTTAGCATCAAATCGCGGGTGGTAAAGGTGTCACAGCAAAGTCATGGTTACAATTCACAGAGGTGAAGGTGTCACTGCAAAGTCATGGTTACAATTCACAGAGGTAAAGGTGTCATGTAAGCTGAGTTTAAGCTTTCCATAATACATTTGTTGAGTTTAAACATTCAAAAAATCACTGAGGTTAAAACATTCAAATAATTTAATTCGTTGAGTTTATATCCTTATAAAAATGCCCAAAAGTATAATTCATCTTAAACAAAAATACATTGTCCATCTAAAATGAAAAGCATGTAGTTGTCGAGCACCTGGCAATCTAAACAAGCTGACCAGAAGTAAAAAAAAAATCGCTCGGCAAAATTTCGCCACAAATCAAACGAAATGCAGCCAAGGAAGTGGAAATCGTCAGGCAAACAAAACAAATAGCAGTCTTAATCAAGCGACGAATAGAGTCTGGCAATGGAAAAAGCATGTTAATATTATGGTAGTTGCGGGAGGTATTTACCCCCACGTGTGAACCTGACCAAAATATAAGACTCCGGGAAGTAAGAGAAACCCTAATGAGTTGGCTAATAACCCTAGAAGCCTTGTCGGCTCAAGAAGATAATTTATATTAGGTTATTAGCCTCCAAAAGAAGAAGTCGACCAGAATTAATAATAATATACTGAACAGACACTTATCCAGAAGGAGAAGTCGCCCCAGCAAAACTGGCAAAACCACTATAAATACAGGGCGCCAGTTCTCATTTGACAGCATCTCGAATTGTAGTTCCCAGTTTTGGTGCGCACTGCAGCTCCATTTTGGTGCGCACGTATGGAGGAGGACTGCAGGTGCAGCTGCAGCAGCAGCTAGTTTCAGTATTGGCTTGGACTATCTATTGGCGAGGGTTTGGACTATCCGATCAGTCTTTTGTGTTGCGCTATCCTTGGGGAAAGGTGTGCTACCCTTTGTTTGGCTATCTAGCCTAGGGTTTGCTTCCGGAGGAATTCTCAGTCAAGGTTAAGGTGCTCGGAGGGAGGCTTCGACCTATGGTTGGGTGACGAAGGTATCGTCAATGGTAAAACAAGCACATCATATTATATATTCTAACAGGTTATGGGCCCACACCCTTTCAATCAGCTTAAAACGCTGGAAGGAAACATAGTTACTAGATATTGAGCTCGTTGAGGAACTGTCGCTAGGGTTACTAGAAGAAGCAGCATCCAAGACACTGTAGTTAGGGTTNTAAAATGAGCACACCATCTTCTATATTCTAACAGGTTATGGGCCCACACCTCCTTCAGTCAGTCTAAACGCTAGAAGGAAACATAGCTGCTAGGATATTGAGCTCGTTGAGGAACTGTCGCTAGGGTTACTAGCAGAAGCAACTTCCAAGACACTGCAGCTAGGGTTACTAGCAGGTGCAGTTGCAAAAACCCTAAACCTCTTGTTGAGGCACCTTAAAGTGAATGGATTGACCTAATCTCCGGATAGATCAGTGTGCCCTAGCCCAGCGCATCTCCTGGCACTCTCAAAAGGCCAAGACGTGAAGTTTGGATTTCTGGTCAAATCTAGGGTTTGACCAAGTCAAGCAAGCCATGACTAACTCTATGAAGTCTAAGAACAAGTTAGATGGAGCCTCTAATTT